>VYXB01010186.1:273-65901 GCA_013397135.1 Pachyramphus minor | reverse complement strand
ATAGCCGTCATTCCCAATCTTCCCGTGACAATGGGGGGAGGAGGTGGAATTTGGAAAGGAGGGAGGGGTGGGGGGAAGATGTTTGATGTTTTTAAGATGTATTTTATTTCTCATTATCCTGCTCTAATTCTGTTAATAATAGATTTAATTAATATCCCCACTTTGAGTCTGTTTTGCCCAAGACAGTAATTGGTGAGTGACATCTCCTGCTTGTCAGATACTCATTATTATATTAATTATTGGCTTAGACCAACTCAAGGTCGAATTTCACGGAGGTGAGGTAGTGTCCTATCCCATAACCTAGCCCTTTCAGCCTTCTGGGGCAGCCCTGAAGAAGCTGTCAGTAACTGGATACTGGCAGCACACCCACACCACAGCCCCAGGAACAGCTAACCCAGCCTTTGATTGGCTAATGCAGTGGAAGTTCAATCCCTCACCCCATCCTGGAGCCCCACAGTGGTCAATGGGCCAGAAGTCCCCTCTTGGATGGGTGGTCACAGTGGGCCAAAGCAAATAAAAGCAGCACTATGTGCTCCCCATGTTGTTCAAACCCCACCAACTGGACACATGGAAGCTGGGCTTGCACAGGACTCTCCCATGGTAGCTATAATTTTCTCTTCTTCTGTCTCTTTCTTTACTTCTTCTCATAATGTCCTTTCTTAATATTTTAGGTAACTTGAGACTGCCTGGGTTGGGTTTTGCTAAGTTGTATGGTTTAGCATGTGCTAAGTCAATGCTTTGTGGAATGCTTTATATTGGTTGTATGTTATGCTTTAAACTTTTACCAAGTGTTCCTGTTTCCTAAAGTTTACAACTAAAAATACCCTCTGAGAAAATGTGTGCAGTTTTTGTCCTGTGCAGTCCCTTTTAAGGCGTTTAAAGAACTGAAAGCTCTTCTAAAAATTTAACAGGCAAAATTTTGCAGCCTTGTGTATTTTTTAAAATAAAATTCCTTTGCTGATCTTGTAGCTTGAGACTTGGATTCTTACACCAGTCCTCAGTGCAACTCATGGGCTGCTTGTTATATTTCCTTGCGTCTGTCCAGTTGCAAAAGGGAGTGATAGAGCAGCTTTAGTGGGTGCCTGGCAACCAACCACGGTCAACCCACTATGATAAGCCACACTTGCTATGTCAGTAGTTAAATACTCAGATAATTTTGGCTAATTTTCTTCTTCCTTCTTGCTTCTGATGATTTAACTGTTTAATCTCTTGATGTCATTGCTCAAGGCGGAAAAAAATTGATCCTTAATACTGATTTTAATTATGCATCAGAAAATCCCTCTTCACCCTAGTCGTCAACCTGTAACACTTACCTGTGCTCTAATCTAACAATTTATAAAGAAAAGAAGTCTGACTTTGCACATAGAATCACAGAATCATGGAATCAACCAGGTTGGAAAAGACCTCTGACATCATCAAGTCCAACCCTTGATCCATTAGCACCGTGGCTACTAGACCATGGCACTAAGTGCCACATCCACTCTCTTCTTGAATACCTCCAGGGATGGAGAATCCACCATATCCCTGGGCACCCCATTCCAAAGCCTAATTAACCTCTCTGTAAAGAATTTCTTCCTAATATCCAACTTAAACCTCCCCTGGCAGAGCCTGAGACTGTACCCTCTTGTCTTACTGCTGGTTGCCTGGGAGAAGAGACCAACCCCCACCTGGTTACACCTTCCTTTCAGATAGGTCTTCCCTGAGCCTTCTCTTCTCCAGGATAAACAACCCCAGCTCCCTCAGCCTCTCCTCATACGACTTGTGTTCAAGTCCCTTCACCAGCCTGGTCGCTCTTCTCTGGACCTGCTCCAACACCTCAATGTCCTTCCTGAACTGAGGGGTCCAGAACTGGACACAGCACTCCAGGTGTGGCCTCACCAGGGCTGAGTACAAGGGAAGAATCACTTTCCTGGTCCTGCTGGCCACACTGTTCCTGATCCAGGCCAGGATGCCATTGGCCTTCTTGGCTACCTGGGCACGCAGCTGGCTCATGTTAAGCTTCCTGTAGATCCAAACTCCCAGGTCCCTTTCCACCTGGTTGCTCTCCAGCCACTCTGTCCCCATGGTGCTGCTTTTCTCTATCCACAGGAGAACTGATTGTAAAAGACCTAATTAGAGATGGTTCTACACAGAAACATTTAGTCATGTGATGCTGTTTACCTGCCTAGCCGTTAATGACTAACTCATTAAAAACTGTTTCTGGTGTTAAATTTTCCTTCCATCTTGAAAAAAATATGTATAACCTTACTGTGTTCTACTGCTTTCTTAATCTTGCCACTGGGTGTAGTAGAATTACATGGATTAGGCACAATTAGAGGGTAACTCTGGGAAGATGAAGTTTAATCAGGTTCACAAATTTATAGATTCTCCTTTTTTTAATATAAGTATAGAAGTAGATAAATAATCCTCACAATCAGTGAGATTTTTTCATTCCTGTGTACATTTAGAGGAAGGCATAAGCATAATTTCACTGCTGATACATCTCTAGTTATTACTAGGTTTGCAATTCAATTACCCAAAGAGCCTCAAGTACCATTGATTATTCATGGGATTCTTGGGTTGGTCTGGCTACAAAACTACTCATTAATCCCTTGAGTGCCCCTGGGCAGCCAGTATGCATCTAGCATAGTAAATCTGCTGCAGCTGTAGAATATAACAGGCTCTGGATAGTGAAATGGCTGCAATGAGGGCAGGGTTAAGAGTAGGGTGGTACCAGTGGTTGGTAGTCTCCAGCATAACTCAGGCTCCCCAGGGAAGCGGTCTCAGCATGAAACCTCTAGAGTTCAAGAAGTGTTTGGATGATAGTCTCAGTCACATGGTGTGACTTGTGGATGGTCCTAAGCAGTACTAAGGGTTGGACTCAATCATGCTTGTGAGTCCCTTCCAACTCAACATATTTTGTGCTTCTGTAACAATAGTGTTCAAAATGAGGTAGCTGCGGGCCTTCTGAAAACCAAGTGTCTAAGGGGTTAGGTTAGCCAAAACCATGTGGCTTATTAGGCAGCTACACAAGTCTGTGTGTCTTATGAAGAAAATGGAGAAAAAATTCCCTCTTTCATTTCCAAGGGGTTATCAAGTTAACTCAACAACAGTTTGAAGGTATTACCCTTTTTAATCTATTTTTATGTTGCCTGGTACTCATATACGTACATGTGTTAGACCAATACAAAGACTGTGACGGCAGTGAATTAATGTCCAAATCAGATTAACCACAACAGTTAGTGTAAAGTCTGAACTTGTCATTTACTGCCTCCAAATACAATTACACTGCAGTTGGTTAACATGAAAACAAAAATTTTTGTTTCTTCATCTTCTCTCCTAGTTTTGTTTTATTAGGTGTTCATCCCACAGAAGATTCTTTTATTGCTTCTCCCTACTTTATATACTTCTACACATTGCATTTTCCTGTGTGAGAAGTTAAGGTTTAATTTTTGCGTTGTTTATTTATGTAAATAGCAAGGTTGTTGCAGACCAGTGCAGTCCAGGTTGTGTAGTCCACTTAGTCCAGTTTTCTACAGAAGAATGCAGGAGATATATTGGTAGGTTGATACCTACTAAAATAGGTTGGTAGAAATGTCTAGAGAAGCTTGCACAACTCTTATCTTCACAGTTTTTGACTGAAGTTGTTACTTTCTGTGCATTGCTTCTGAGTGGTTGCACATACTTGAATCTCTTTCCCAAGTAAGGGAATCATAAAAACAAAGCAAATAAACCCACTGATTGACTCAGATTTTTTCACTGTGCCTATCTTTTTGCAGGTATGTTTTTTGTGTGCATACATACATTTGTGTCCATCAACACAGTGTGGTGTATTTCCATATATTTATATATATGGAAATATATATATATTTAAATATGAATATAATTTTAAATATATAGTGGGGAGAAAGACGGAAATGAAGGAGGGAGAAGGATATGAAACTATGGTGCTAAAGAACTTTTCTAATCTATACATTAATGTCACGTGTCAGTGGTTGTAGTTTTCTTTAGGTGAGATGTTTTTGTTTAAGCCCAGCTGGAAATTAAACACCACACAGCTGCTCAGTCAATTCCGCTCTCTCCCCCACACCCCAGTGCAATGGAGGGGAGGAGAATCAAAATAAAACTTCTACGTTGAGATAAGAATAGTTTAATAATTGAAACCAAGGTAAAACACAGTAATAATAGTAAAAAATAATACTAATTATAATAAAAAGGGAAAGGAAGGGAATTCCAAACAAGTGATGCACAATACAATTTCTTACCTCCTGCTGACTGATGCCAGGCCTCATTCCTGAACCTGGATCAGCCCCTCTTCAGGGTAACTCCCCCATTTTATATACTGATATTTGANAATTAAACACCACACAGCTGCTCAGTCAATTCCGCTCTCTCCCCCACACCCCAGTGCAATGGAGGGGAGGAGAATCAAAATAAAACTTCTACGTTGAGATAAGAATAGTTTAATAATTGAAACCAAGGTAAAACACAGTAATAATAGTAAAAAATAATACTAATTATAATAAAAAGGGAAAGGAAGGGAATTCCAAACAAGTGATGCACAATACAATTTCTTACCTCCTGCTGACTGATGCCAGGCCTCATTCCTGAACCTGGATCAGCCCCTCTTCAGGGTAACTCCCCCATTTTATATACTGATATTTGATGTTGTGGAATATCCCTTTGGCCAGTTCAGGCCACAGCTATGCTCCCTGCTACTTTTATTTTGTGTACCTCCTCACTGGCAAGAGCATGAGACAATAAAAAAGAAGTCCTTGATTCAGGATAAACATGACTTAGCAAAAACCAAAACATCATTATGTTATCAATATTATTCTCATTCTGAATCCAAAACACAGCACTGTAACAGCTACTGAGAATAAGTTAACTGAATTACATTTGGAGATATAAGAGACTTTACTTCATCATGCTTAGCTTAGTATGGGACCTACTGAGTTCCCATACCATACAGGTATGGTTTTAATAGTGTGCATCTGGCTAAACACCACAGTTCTGATATAAGCCCACATACAGTGGTGATGTATTAGAGATTTCTAAAAACTAATTGAGGATTTGACAACATATCACAAGAGAAATAATTTTAAAGGGTGAGATTAGTGTTATCAGGACCATCAAGCAGGACCTGGCAAGTCAGTTAATCAGACAAAGTGGCTGAATCAGCAGTGTCTGCTCCTTCTGCTTTTAACCAATTCTTCAATTCCTTCATCTTCTGAGCATTTTAATGCTGCTGTTCTGTTTAGACTATAGGAACTGATTCAGAAGAATTTGAACATATCTGAGGACCAGGCTTATGAGGTATTTCAATTGTCTAGCCTATTTTTTACCTGTTGATTATATAATGCGACAATTTAGGAGTCAGTGCTTTGAAATATGGCTAAAAATGTATTTTTAGAAGCATTCACCACCTTGTGGTGTAGATTTTTGTTCTCCTTTTTTTGTGTCTGTGTGTGGTTTTGTTTTGTGCATTGTTGTGGTTTTTTTGAGGGTTTTTGTTTTGTTTTGTTTTAATTTACAAGAACTGAATTTCAGTAGCTGTTGGACTTTGTTCCCTTATAGGGAAGTTAAATTTTAAAATACCAGACAATTGTGGTCAAGTGTACCGTTTCATGTGGCATTTCTCCAACTGGATGTAGAAAATGCAGTAGTGTGTTCAAAATAATTGGTATGATTAAATAGTAAAAAAAAAAGGCTAGTAGACGTAGCTGGGTGTACATCTCTGTACTATAAATGGTCATTTTAAAGGGAGTTTAGGGGGGCAGAAGTATGTCTTTCAGCGAGTGTGAATAATGGGTAGTATGGCTTTGCTCCTGAAATGGTTCCTTTACTTTTTAGCTCTGCTCTTCGATCTTGGTGATTTTTTTGCCTCAGGATAGCCTCAAAATAATTTTGAGTTCACTGGTCTCACTTTCAAGTCAGTGCTATAGCCTAGACTGGAAATAAAATATTGTCATGTTATTCTTCCATTTTACCTCCTTTCAAATGCTTAGAAAGGCAGCTCTTTCTTCCTGTTAAGACTTAACCAGAGTCATAACAGCACAGTACAGCTAGTGCTTGTTTAGTAATGTTTAGCAAATCTGTGAATGTGGAAGGGAGTATTCTGTACAGTGCATATGGCATATAGTTATGTTTTTCAACCCCTGTGTAGATTGCTGTCTTCTTTGAGGGTCAAGGTGGAGATGTGTTCCACTTTTTTAATTTCATGGTTTGCACCCAGCCCTTGAAGGAGATGAAATACTGATATATATTTGTGAGCAAAAATGTGAATGCTGAACCATTTCTTCATGTCTTCTTGTTTGGAAACACACATCTCACAGGGCAAAAAACCTTGTCACTCACTCGGGCAATATCACTTTGGCACTAGAAAGCAGATGTTAAGAGAACAGCTCAAGAAAGGAAATTTCTCCTGTGATACTGTCAGCAAAATGTGTTTGGGAGAGCTTTCCTTTGACTACAATTAAAAGAATAAAAAAAAAATTAATGGTGCTCAGGTCTAATTTCTGAAACATAATTCATAAAATTTAACAGAACCATTGCAATCCCCTCCGTGGTGTGTCACATTTTGTATTGTTATCTAGTGTGTGCACTGAGGTCATCAGCTTTGCTTGAATAGTGATGTCAGCCCTTTGGTCTGGAAGTGAAATGCGGATATTTCCTCCTTCCATTTTTCTTCTTTCTTTTTTTTTTTTTTCTTTTAACCTATCAAATAATTAGAAAATGAAAAAAAAAATCTGTTGAATAGCTGTAAATTCAGATAACAAATGTAGAGTCAAAAAGCTGTAGCAACCAAGGCAATTCACCCTTCAGGGTGACTTATGGGGCCAGAGATACTGAGCTATGTTAAAGCTGACTTAGGAGTGAGTTTCTGTAACTCAAGGTGCTGCTCTGGAGTTTCCTCTACTGGACTATTTCTACAAGTAGGGGTCAACATCTGCAGCACAGGGAATTATGAGATGCCAGGTATATCTCCTGAAATGCTATGGGCAAAGCTTTCTTTCTCAAATAAAAATAAAATGTTACTGTATTAAATTCAAGACTAACTGATGAAGGAGAGGTTAGAAAATGTCTGGCAAATTGTAGGCCCCATAAAGTGCTGTGACTTGACATTTGTGTAGATGAATGTAGAAATTGATATGATAGCTTGTTGTTTTATTTCAATATAAATAGCAGAGGCAGCTAGCGCTATTGTACAGATTTGATTGGTGTGGTGTGAAAGATAAGGTCACCCCTGTCAGTGTGGGGACAGACACTCAGACAGCAAACTGCTGAGCGCTAGAGGTGTAACAAAGCACTGCTGTGATAATGCATGCAGTTTGTCATTGCCTGAAATTGTTGCGGGGTATACTGAAATTATGTATGGAGGTTACATCGGAAAAAATAGATTTCATACACAGCACAGCCCACCTGCTCACAACGCCTCTTCAAGAGGGAGAATGGTTTATATCTGTACCTGAGCCGAAACCTAAGGACCAAACACTAACATCACTGAGTTCAAGAGCATTTTTACCCTGATACCTGAAAGTCTGTCTCCTTGAAAACAGCAGCACAACCTACTGCTGCTCCCATCCCATCCATGCTGCTGTGAGAGCAAGCATTTGGAGATGCATGGCAAAAGCTGTGTCTCCCTGGGGGTTCAGTGATATGGGGCAACCTGATGCATTTCTGAGGAGCCAGCTCAGTTTGACATAGGATTCAGTGGAGCAGAGAAGATTAACTTTTTGAAAATGAAAAAGCCAGATAGAAGAAGAGGAACTGCTTATCAAATATGCACATTTCAGATGGAACTTCACACTCTGTGAAAAGATTTTAGATTGCTGTAAACTCTCTGAAGCGCTCCTGACAATGTGTTATCAGGTCATGTTTGTATGGCAGTGGCAGCCCATGCAGGAAAAACTAAGTCACATGACTTCTAAGATGGAATAAATCCAGTGAACAGTACAGATCCTGAAAACTATTTTCACCTTCATAAGGTCTGGTTATCTGCACATCACGAAGTTTGTCAGCCCCATTTCAGTCTGACCAGGTTCAGTGCCACATAGAGAATTTTAATGAACAAATATTGTATTATGTATGAAAGATGGCACTGGAATGATTTCATGAAAAGCCATGAAATGAAGCCCCATGAAATATGAACTGTTACTGAAGTCTTCACCTTGCACTTAGCTCACACAAAATGCCCATTTAAAAGGCCTTTGTCTTGTTAATCTTTACAAGTTTGTCTAAGACTTTCCATTATCCTTAAGCAATGTTAGAACTGAAAATGAGGGGCTGACACCAACAGTTCAGATTTTTTATGACTCCGAGGTAACAAGACCATTCTAAACACAGATTAATATTCCCAAGACTCTTCTTACTATCACACAATTATTACCTCATTGTCATTGAGTGTATTCAGGAAACATGAGCAGACCTCATGGAGAGTTGACTCTCCTGTCTCTGCAGTGAACAGTGAAATAATTTTCACAGATTCACAGAATGGCTAAGGTTGTACGGACTACTGGAGGTCATCTAGTCCAACCTTCCTGCTCGAGCACAGTCTCCTAAAGCATGTCACTCAGGATTGTGTCCAGACAGCTTTTGAATATCTCTATAGCATTCCCAGCTGTGGAATATCTGAAAACGAACATACTATGCCACTTGTTTTCAGTCAAAATTTTTCTCTCAGTTTTGTTTAAAAGCTGAGAAAAGACTCAGGAATTGAATTAAAGGGTTGTTAACTCTTCAGTTAATTTTATGCTCTCTCCTAACAAAACACATATTTTTTGGATAAAATTGTGTAGCACTACCATTTTTTTGAAGGCTACCATATCAAAGGAGTTTGAGAAATAGTCTCAGTCCATGCAATGGCCTCTGGGGCCAGCACCAGATTAACTCTGGATGTACACTCCAGGCTTTGAGAAGGCTGTAATGAGTGGGTTTTAAGCTCTTAAATAAACACTTAACATGATTTTATTTAGTGAAATAATCTTTCTGATTGTGTATTTCAATTGTAATTTCAAATGTGTAGTTATTCTTGATCTCATTTTCACAACAATTGCTACAATGTCTTTATCTGCTATAGCAGCTATTAAGTAGAATATCATATGGTACGTCTCTCTGTTTTAGAATACTAAACTTAATTTCAGTGCCCATCCTATTGTGTCACAGTTATTCTTCCCATGAAAAAGAAATGTGAGTCTCTTATGGATGTGATGGACAACTTAACTATTACTCGTATATTCCACTCTCCCATATGAATGCAAAGGTGTATAAACTCCTTCACTTTCTTGTGCTGTTTCAAAAAAAGGCCTACAAAATGGGGAAGAGGTAATTTAAAATACTTGAGAAGTTCAGACATATAAAAAGGAGCAGACATTTTAAAATATCTTTATGTACTCTTTAATACCTATTTGTGAAAAGGGGGGTTTCATTTTGAAGCAAATTTTTCCTAATTCACTTCTAGGTTTTAACTTTTTAAAAATTTTTTTCCTTTTCTTTTAATTGTAGCTATTACATTGTTCAGAAACACTGGGAAAAAATGTTACTGTTCAAGGATACAAATCTTTAAAGATGTGTTCATTCATGTTCTGCAACATGCCAGGCGTGTTTTATCAGCATGACCCACTTATTAATTTTTGATGATTAAAGAAGTCTTTTCAGTTGAATATTGTTTAGACAATCTTTTTACCATTTTTTTGGTAAAAGGTGTGTTTGAAGCCTGATTTAGGTACCACACTTCTTATGTGTGATAGAAAAATAAAGAAATTTTGAGGCAAGGTATATATATATTATATATACCCATCTTTTCAGTATTGCAGTGAATGGTGATTCAAATATCCTTTTTGTCTTTTTCTCATGTATAATTTGCATGCTGAAAAGGTTGTCTTCGATTGAAAGTTTAAATAGCCATATGGAATTTTGTGTCCAAGAAGGCTTTCACTTTGAAATAATGTTTTTACATTCTTCATTCCTTATTCCCTAAATGGTTAGTTGCAATAAAAATGAAAATAGATTTTGCATTTTAATGTAAGTATAAAATGGCCTTGAGAGGTGTAGATAGTCTGAATACTTCCTCTCCAACTATGTTTTCTGTGTGTGAGGCTAACAGTCACTGGGATGACATTGTACACTGGCTAACAGAATATATGCAAATTAAAAAACCCCAACTAAATAAAACCTCCCAAAAAACCACAAAAAGACAAAACAACCCTCTTAAACTCCACTCCCCCCAAACAACCCTCAACCCCCAAACCAAAACAAAAGAAAAAAACAAAACCCCCACAAACAAAAAATAAAGCCAACAACCACAAAAAAAACAAAGAAGAAACAGGATTAGTCTGTGGGAGGACAGGAACATCTTTTTGCATCTTGGAATTACAGCTCAAGTTAATGTTAGATAGCAGCATTATAATTAAGGTTGAGTGATGAATTTCTTGGGTTGATTACAGAAAGTCTGCATGCCAGTTGTGTTTGATGCAGCTGCACCTTGCATTTAAAATTTGTATTTGTCATGGTGCTCTTGACAGAAAAAAATGCATTAAATGTTTTTATTTTTGCCTTGAATAATATGACTCCTAATGCAAGGTTTATAGAGGATTTTTACCCATCAAGAAGTGTTTTGAATCAACATTGAATCTCCAACGAAGAATTACATACATGTTGTTATAATTTTTTCCTTAAAGTACCAAATATATATTTTTTATTTCAAGAATAGACATCAAAAGGAAGTTTAAAGATTAATTCTCTTTTTATTAGTATTTTTCTTCTTTACTTTAAAGTCTCCTGTGTACTGTAACAACATAAAATTAACCCCAGTGCCCAAATTACCCCTGAAGAATACACTCTGAAATTAGGAAAAAGGCAACAGAGCTTGAATGATCAAAAAACCCCCAAACAAACAAACAAACAAAAAACCTCCAACCAAAACAAAACAAAAAACACCCACCAAAAATCCACTGTGAAAAATTAATTCTTAACATGTTGAGTGACATTAGGGAATAGAACTGGTTTCAGGAATTCTTTGCTCCTCTTCTCAGACTTACTGTTTCCTGACACTTTTCCTTACTTTTATCCCTATTTTTTAACCTAGTGTCTACTTGAGCAACCTTATTTTCCATTAAGTGGAAGAGAGGATTTTCATTTTCTTGTTTCTTCTTAAGAAATTCAAACACTGTAGATCATATTGGCAATTACTGATGTAAAAGTACTGAGTTACATGAATCACAGAATCATGGAATGATTTGGCTTAGAAGAGACCACTGCTGTGGTCAGGGGCATCTTTCACTGGATCAGGTTGCTCAAAGCTCTCTCCAACCTGACTGAACACTTTCAATGCTAAGGCTTCCACAATTTCTTTCAGTAAATTGTTTTAGTTCTAATACCCTCTTCCTTGTAAGCGAAAAATATGCTTTCTCCTATCTACAGGCCCTGGTAAAGTCTGGTTTTGTCTATCTTACAAACCCCCTTTATAATCTGAAAAGGTTCAATATGATCTCCACAGAGCACGGGCCCATTCCTGAAGCCTGTGAAGGTCCCACTGGATGATCGCATCCCTCAAGTAAATCAACTGCACCACTCATCTAGGTGTCTTTGGTAAACTTGAAGAGGGTACAGTCAATCCAATTCACTGTGGCATTTATGAAGACCTGAAATAGTATTGGACCCTTGAAGAACACTGCTTGGTTTTGGTTTCCACCTGGGCTTTGAGCCACTGATTGCAACTCTTTGGACATGGCCATCCAGACAGTTTTTGATCCATCTAATAGTCAATTCATTAAACCCATATTTCTGCAATTTAGAAATAAGAATGTCATGAGGACCATGAATGAATTTAAAACATAAATAAACTGGGCACTCTACATTTTACTCGATCAAGGATTTTATTACAGTATCCCCACTACAAGCTTCTGGTCATCTCTTTGCTTAATTGATTTAGGAGTATTGAGTCAGTTACAATGACATCCTTATTTTTCTAATGGTACAAGGTTAATATCTACAAATAACAATTCAACATGAAATTTGTTGAAATAAATGAGGAGAAACTCATTGTCTTTTTTCTTCCTCAGGACACAAACATGCAATCTTACATGGAAACTCCACTCAGGGTTAAATTCTAAACTGTTTGTTGTTAGAAAGTGTGATTGCATGTCGTTGATTATTCAAATTCTGTAAAACTCATAGACACAAGTATGTCAACCCCATTCAAAAAACTGTCATATAAAATTAGTTGGAAGTACTTGGGTAAGCAAGGATGGTGGGTTTTGGCTTTTAAGACTTGAATTTTAAAAATTCTGGTTTAGTGTGTTAGGTGCAGCTCACTTGTGCTGCTTGAATCATGTGGTGTTTCAGGATCTGTGGTGGTTTGTAACTATATGCTACTTTTTACTTTTCCAGCTCACTGTCTATTTCATTGACTAGCATAGATGAATCTACCTACTTGCAGTGTCCATGTCTTAATAGAAGACTTCTGCCCTAAAACTAGTAACACAGTGTAGGAAACAAAACATTCATGTTATAGTTGGTTGCCTTTTTTTTTTTTCCCAAACACAGAATTTAATTTATTTAATCTTTTTCTATTCTTAATAACTTCCAAAATCTTATTTCTGTTTAGGAAACTAATAGTATTTTTAACTTTCAGGAGACTACAAGTATAAGATATTTTTTCCAAAATAAACCATTGTCTTTTTCTCATTAGTTGCTCCTGGCTTCCACGATGAAATAGTCTTGCTGGTCTAACTGCCTGGCAATCTGACCGGTTTTTGTGTGTTTATGGGGCCAAATTAATCTATGGTTTAGCTTCATAAACTTCAAAGGAGTTCTACCAGGCATGAATCTGATGCATAACATCTTCTCTTTCCAAGGCACTGCATTTTTCTACTCAACAGAAAAAGTGTTCATAAAGGAATAGAGTATGTATTTCCTTTGTTAATATAGACATATTATGTCCCTTCCAACAAAAGAAAAGATGCTGATTTCCAAGTACAGAATCAAAGAACACTTTTCATTCTGTATCAACTTAGCATTTATTCAGCGTTTTTATGACAGAAAGTCTAGTTATGATGAATTAAGTTGCTTAATTTTGAGGTAAAACAAAATGAAAACTCATATTACTGTAAAACAATGGAAATTACACAGCTTCTTGTACTAACTTCAGTAGTGGATAGTAGTTAAACTTCCTTTATTATCTGGAATATAAAATTGAAATTCTGATTAGACTGATTAAATACAATAAAGTTTCTCAAAATAAAATAATGTGTAAGGCCCCTTCTATTGCATTGGCAAATAAGGATTCGGATTTCCCAAAAATAAGGAACAGATGCACAGAAAAGTTGATGGAGAAAGACAGAAGGCATTGAAAAAGTTCCTGGAAAGGAAATCACTGCAGTTGGGAAATGCTGGAAACAGCAGACTCTTGTGATCTTAACTGAACAATTTGTCAGCCTTGGAGGAAAAAGTGTCCACAACTTGCTGAGTTGAGGTGAATAGTTTTCTTTGCTAGAAGAAAAAAAAGTTGTAAAGACAGGTAAGAATGAATGGGAAACGTATTTATTAAGAGCTTGTATGCAGGCTGGTGGGTAGAATATGCACATCTTAAAAACCTGAAAAATTCTCCCCTCAAAATAGTCAGGTATATGTCTACAATATGTTTTGGACCCAGTTATCTCTCTGGAATGACACTGTGATTACAGTCAGAGTTATTATGAAATTGTAACTTCTGGATTGATTTAAGGGAATGAATTCTTCATCCATCCTGTCCAAAGACAGATGAAACTTTTCTCCTTGATCTAACATAAATTCTCTGTCAAATATTATTATTCCGCTGACTCTTTAACATTTAGCTGATTTACCTAATTAAAAGGGAAACTTGAGGATGTCAAGCTGATTCTACCAGAGGAAACCTGCTGGGTGGGAAGGAACAGTGTAAAGCAAAATTGTACTTTTAAGCCGGGCAAAATAAGTATATCTGTGTTTCTCTAATGAGGAAGGAGAACAGTTAAATAATCCCTTTGATGTTTTTCACTCTCTTTAGCATCTTTTCTGGTTTTTTTTCAAAAGAGAACAGTTTGTTCTTGGATAAAAGTTGCCAAGAAGTCAGTTGCTAAAGCAAAGTGACCACCCCGGGTTCTGCCCTAAGAATACAGTCTACAACATGCTGCCTCACTGGGGGCAACTGCAAAGAAGAAAATGCAGCCCAGTGACCCACTACTGTCTCCTCTCCCTGGTAACAGGGTTGTGTGACAGGGAGCCAAGGAAGTAATATTTTGCTTTCTGATACCATGTGTGCTTCTGTCCCAGCAAGGAGAAAACAGAGGCTTCAGGTTTTTTCCCAGCAGGTTGGTCCCCAGTATAATCACATTTTATGAGTTTATGGAGAAGTACACATGAACTCCTCTCTATTTACAGCAGGCATCACAGCCTCTGCTCTCAGTGTCAAAAGGAAAGAAGCTTTAATTTACAAGGGAGTATAAGAGGTCAAATATTTCTACCTTATGCATACTCCCCTTATCCTGTTTTTCGGGGAGCTGTGATGACTGGCCTATTTTGTTGACTCTAAATTCTGAATTGTCTATTGAGGGAAAATATAATTTATGGACCAGACCCATCTCTATACAGGCAACTTGAGTTGTTACAACCCGAGCTATCAGGGTTGGGTTTACAGCTCACCCAGTACTACCTTGTATGTAGTCTGATCTCGAATTCATTGTGTTTATAGCTATACTGCACCTGCTATGTTTGAAACATGAAGGGATATGAGGCATTTTAGATATCAATTATTGCTTCCTATATTTTTTACTGGTAAAGTATTAACATTAAAAAATTACTTATGAAGAAAAAGCATTAGATTTGGTTGTTATGTATTCAAAGATAACACTAGAGATTTTGTCTGCATGCTTGATTTGCTTTCCATACTTCTAAAAATATAGTTTCACTTCCTGTCCATCATTTTCAGAAGAGCTTTGCGACTTTATGCACTTACTGGTGGTTTTACCATGTCTGTGCATTCCTGTACACCTTGCAAAACTGTAAATGTAATTCAATGCCAGGCTGTCAGAGGAAGCTGTGGATTGGGATACTGCAAATCAGAGGTGTGGTAGGAGAGATGAGTGTGTGCAGCAGATAACTGTACTTGATTAGCTAGATTTAAATAGTGTTGGAAGAATTTGCCAGGTGAAAATAAAAATTGTCAGTTCAGTTTAATTTCATGGTGAATCAAACAAGGAAATTAGATTCTGCTACTCTGTTAGTTTGACATCTACAGCAAGTGACAATTAGAGATGATGAGAGAACTTATATTTATTCCAAAACTCCTGATTTAATTTTTTTTTTCTGCTGGGCATGCAACTTTTATTTACCTTTGCTGTGCAGAAATATAAGTTATTATTATTTGATTGACAATTTGTGGATTTCAGAAATTCATTGTTTTATTAAGAACTTTTTGATAGAGTACTGCAGTTAGTTTTAGAGATAACTTGGCAATTTCTGAAGTCTGCATTCCATTGAAATAACTTCTTTGGATGAGACGTATCAGCCAGGAGCACGCTACACAGAATAAAAGTGGTAACACTTCAAACAAGAAAATATTACAGTTTAATGAGGTAAAGAAGAAGGGAATGAGGAAGAGACTCCTTTTACTATACTTGGTCACTCAGTTCAGTCTTGATTTTCTTCATTACCCTTGAAAGACAAGATTAAATAACAAATCAAAACACAAACGCATTCTTTAAAAGAACTCTCAAAGTCCAAATTCTAATTAAGTGAGCTTCATAGTTAAATTAGGGTTCAAAGAGCATGAAAAATCAGCAGAACTGAGGCATGAAATGATTGTATATGAGGTTGTATTCACTTCCCAGCCTAAGCAGTGGAGTTTGCCGAGGAAGGCTTAGATTTAGAAGCAATACAGAAATAGCATGAGGAAATTATTTCCCACCTTATTTTGCTACTTCAAATGGAAATGCATTGTTGTCTAGCAACTGCAAGGAAGTCATCAAACAAACATAGAAAAGTGGAGAAAAAAATCATTATGACACATTCTATATGAAAAACACATCTCAGGTCCTGCAATAACTTGCCTTACATTGTAAGTAAGTGAAGAAAAGATATGGATTCTTGCTGCAGTTCTCTGTTTGCTAAAATAAGAAAATATTTCTTTTATTTCATCCTTTACTTTGTCTATAGCTCTTTTAAGATCCTGAGGGCAGAAATAAAGCAACTCCACCTACCACTAATTGGGAATGGAAAAAGTATCAATCCAAGTAGCCTGGAAGCTTTGCTTTGGCTCCCATTGTGTTCTGGTTTTCAGAACATAGTCTCAAACTCCCGGTTTTCATATGTAGTTAGTTTTAGCTTGTTATATTCCATTGCTCAAATACTCACGTGGCCTTGATGTACTCTGTGATCCCTTCATAGTTCATTTGTTTCTGAAGAAAAGGAGACATGTAGGAATCTGATATAGACTGTCTCCTACTGTCCTCACTCTCACTCTCAAATGCAAACTCCTTAATAGGAAGCCTCATGACAGTTCTTAAACTGACAGTTATCTGTCATGTCCTGCCTAACTGGTATCTGGAAGGGAGCTGTCCAGGATAAGCATCCTTGGACGATGTGTTGGGTTTTTTTTCCTTCAGGATTTCCTTTAAAAATGTCTCAGAAGTGGAATTAGAATTTGAAGATACGACACTGAAAAAAATTATTTATTTAACTGCACTATAATATTTCACACAACTCTCTGAAGGGTGTCTGCAGGGAAGTTGGAGAGGGACTCTTCATCAGTTACTGTAGTAATAGGACAAGGAGTAATGGGTACAAACTGAAAGTGGAGAAATTTAGGTCAGATATTAGAAAGAAATTCTTTACTGTGAGGTTTGCTCAGAAAGGTTGTGGATACCCCAACGCTGGCAGTGTTCAAAGCCAGGTTGGATAAGGTCTTGAGCAACCTGTTCTAGTGGGAGGTGTCCCTGCATATGTCAGAGAGGTTTGGGATGAGATGGTCTTTAAGGGCCCTTTCAACCCCTTAACATTCTATGATTATATAAGAATCATAGAGGGTCCAACAAAAATCTAGAAGTTCCAACAAAAAAACACTGACTGCCTTCTCTTTCACATCCACTGAGTAACTATTTGCATCCTCTGTGAGAGATGTTACTGATTTTTTCCAGCTCTTCACTATAAGATATCCTGGTGTTTGTGTTAACAAAGCAATTGATACACTTTTTGGTTGATTTCTTGGTTGGTGGGTTTTTTTTTTCTGTTTGATTTTTTTTGTTTGTTTTGGGTTTCGATTTTTGTTTTGGTTTTTGTTTGTTTGATTTTTGCTTTGGGATTTTGTTTGATTTTGTTTTGGTTTGTGGGTTTTTTTGTTTGCTTGTTTGTATGTTTTTCTCAACATCTTTTCAGAAACTTGAGGGTTAGAAAACAGACAGGACAAGACTCAAATAAAATTTTGGAAAAAATTGTTATGTCATCGAGTTGTTTCAGTGTTTTTTGTTTGTGTGGAGTGCTTCATTTTGCACTGCATATGGTTTGACAGGAAAAAGCACAGGCAGAGAGAATAGGAAAAGTATGCAGAATATCTTCACAGTGAGCCAGAGAGCCCATCAGTGTTGTTTCAGATGAGTTTATGTATGAACTGTTGTTGAGATCTTCTGGAGCTGGGGATCTGTTTGCAAAAATGTGGCTTGTCTGTTGAAAACTAGTCTCATTCATAATATCTTTAGAAATTAAACTAAACTAAGATACCATAGTAAAAAGTCAGTTAATACACTGCACTTTTCTAACATATTTTTTGAAATTTTTTTATTGGAAAAGAAATTATTTTAACAATAACCTTCCTTCTCCCAATTTGGCACAACTGGTCTTGGAAATAAGACATGGCTCTTCTGAAGATTTCTGAAGAAATAGTTTATGAAAATATTAACTTTTTACATCAAAATCAAGTAAGCAACTCTGATCTTTACCCAGAAACCCAGTTTTGTAGTTTTGTTTGTTTGTTTGTTTTTTTATCATGAACTTTCAAAATCACACACAAATTTCTGAAATCCTCAGAGAACTTTGTGGTTTCTGACCAAGCCGGGGCTCAAAGCAGAAACAATAAATTTCTTACAAGAAGGTTTTTTTTCTTTGTAATTGAGATCCAGATAAAACCAAAGCACACCGAGTTTCAAAATTAATTCAAAGCATATTTTGGCATATTAGTTCAGACTAAAAACGTGGTTTTGAAACTAATGCCCCAGTTGCTACCACACAATCTAGATTTCTTTCAGGGGAAAGCTAAACCAATAGCTCAGCTCTGTGTGCAAACCAAATCTTCAGCTGCTTATGCAGGTGCAAACCCCAAGCTATCACATCTTCATCAGACAGCCTCAGGCTGCCTTCTTTGTGGGGACATTCAGTCCAAAGTAACAGACTAAATTTTGTTCAGAATAAATCCCTGAATGACTTGCAGCAGACATAATGCCCTCAACGTCAACTGCTTTGATGAACTAATTGCTCCCAGTGGTCCAAATTATTTAATAATTTAGATACAGCAGATTATAGTGACTGAGATAAATTTTGTGCACTCTATTAAAATGCTAAAAAACCCTACTGCAATAGTTAAAATCCAGAAGTAGGCTTGAAGTCCATGTCCATCTCTTTAGATACAAGAGAATAAGTAGACACAACTAAATGTTTGCTCTAATAACTTTAACAATTTCTTTTCAAAATGTGATTCCTAACCAACAAAAATCTGTTATCAAAACTGCATCACATATTGTTTAAGACAGTTGTAATTAAACTCCATTGTGCTATGAAGAAAGTTCAGCAGATTTTCTTTTATACGTAGTGAAAGTCTTACAGTGGAGTTAAGTATGAATTCTAGAGTTGATATCTGTCTAGGATTAGGTAGTGTGAAAATAATATGCCAGGATTGATGGCATATTGTATGAAATTCACATTTAAAACTAACTAAAAGAACAAAAATTTCTTCAAAATTGAAAAAAAACCAGGCTAAATTTGCTTTCTTAATAATTCAAAGATTAATATAAAAAAGACCTGTCTGTGTAAACATTCACATACATAGCTGTGTATATAACCATATTCTGGCACTTCATAGGCTATTAGCAACCAAAACAAAAAAGCAACAAAGCCTTAGTAGAATCTAATTTGTGGATGTTATATGATTTCATTTACAAATGCAATAACAAATGCAAGAGCAAGGTTAGTGTTACAATGCATTTTGGAAATGAAAACAGGAACAAGAAAAAGCAATTGGAATAAGGACAACAGGACAACAACAAAGCCTTGAGGAAAGACAGAAGTGGAAAGATGAGACTTAGGGGAAGTATTCCTGAAGTTATAAGCAGACATTTATCTTATACATCCCGTTTTATGGAAATGTAATTATTTACATTATTACTATGTTAATTTTATTTTGTAGTGGCAACTATTTATCAGAAATTTTAGGTCAGGCTAAAAAAGAGTTAAAAATAATTTTTCTCACTAACATTTAAAACTGTCTAATATATTTACTTTTTTATACATAACTTTGACAGTAAGCAAACAGTAACAGACTTTCTTCATAGAAATAGGCTTATATATTCAATGAATTTCTTTTTATCTTTCCAATAACATATGTGCAATAGGTTAGGTGACACTTGAAGAAATACTTGCTTTTCCCTTTTAACTAAATGTTGGAATAAATGGGCTCGGTATGTATTATAAACTCTTGAGCTTGTACAACTGGTTTCAATGAGTGACAGAACTTCAAGGCTACGTATCACTAATAATTTTCTCATATCTTAGCATACCAAATATTCCATGTTCGTGAAATTTAGAGAGACTTGTAAACACTCATTCTAAGGCACTTCTTATACTCAAAATTCAATTGCTTCAGTTAAAAAAACCACACTAAACCTTTTTTAACACTTTGAAAGTAGAATATTGATAAACAACTTGACAGAAGAATACATTAGAGCAAACAGTCTTTCAAAAGTATAGAATCTCCACTTTCCTATGTCTTTATTTCAGTGAGAAGGCTGATTGATGTTCAATTATATGAGTTGAATCATCCAAACGGGGTAAATACTTAGAGATGGATTGGCTTTGTTCTTTAAAACAAGCAATCTCCCTTCCATCTCCGAATCCAACTCCTTTATTAGAGCTCACTTCCATTAAATGTGCTGTTTGAATTGTGCACAAGTGTGGCTCACGGTACACTTGCATTTACCCTTAACATTAAAGGAGGCTTAGTTAAATGCATCTACTTTCTGATTTCTTGGACATAATTATTTAAATATATATTTTTGGTGAAGCTAAAGATAAGAGGATTTGACCCATTTTTTATACTTAAATATAAATCTCTACTTTAATATTTTTGTTATAGTGATTTCTCGCATGTTTATATCAGAATGCATCTCTCATTACTCAGTATTCAGGCACAATTGGAAATATCACAGCAACGTATCACAGAATACATAAAGCAATCTTCCAAAATATTAATTATCAATTTGAAAACTATCTATCTTGGCTGTAACACAATGCTATGGTTCATTACCTGCATATACACTCTCCCCAGGGTACTAATGGCTACATGCAGATATTTCAAACAACTTCATAAACGTAGGAGCACAGACTGTTAAGCAGTGATTAATTTCTTCAAGAGCATGTGATATCCCATAATTCTTTAATGGTGCCAAAGTGAGGTATAGCATAAGCACACTGATGGACTGGTTCAGCAAAACGCTCATGGGAAGTATCAGGGTTTTATCTCCTTGGTGAGCTCTGCAGGGATTAAAATCACTTTGAAAAACAACCTTGCACATGAGAATGCTTTGTTAGAAACAGAATAGTTATTTTGTCTTAAAGGTATAACAATTCTTCTTGTAATACTCACATAGAACAAAACAGCTGCACTTCATACAAGTTGTGATGTTCATTGATTCACCTCACAAAATAAATTCATACAGATCCACCCAGACAATCAGTAATAGCAAGCAGATTGAAAGAACAGGTTATTGTTAGAGAAGGAAGGGAGACTTTCAGGCATTTGTGGCCTCCCCCTGTAATATCTTCCTTAGAATGTTACTCCTTATCAGGGTAACTTTGATGACTATTAAATTCATAGTTTGATTCATTAATATCTAATTTAAACCCAATCCTTGATTTTAGCTGTTCAAGGGTGCTACATGCACCTGAAGTAGAGTAAGTACCTACAGGTGTCACCAAGTTGTCTTGGGAGCAGACCCTCAGTCACCAGGAGAGAGATAAGGGAAGTCATCAATTTTGTCTATGCCTCTGTATGCTTTTCTGCAGTGTGCTCTGTTGTTTCTTTTTCTAAGTACAATCACACTGGTAGGTATCTTGTGGTTATCTGGCTTGTGTTTCTATATTGTATATCACACATCTTCCTCATAAAAATCTCTTTCTGAAGATCCACTGAAATAAATGGAGAGACTTCTCTGTATTTGAGTTAGTCAATGAATTCTCTTTAGAAGGAAAATACTGTTTATATTTCAGGAGTCTTTGAGGTAACGGAAACCGTTGTATTCCTAGACGTGGCAGCAGTCTCCAAGCCTGTTTCTTATTCAGTTGATCCTTGGCAGATGCCTTTAGTGTGGCAACAAGTTCACTGGTTCAGATGAATCTTCCTTCCTTTCTTTTAAGAAGACACAAAAAGCATTTTCTATAAATGCTTTTGTATTTTCTTATTTATGGCAACTGACCAGATGCCAGGTAACTTGTGAAATGTGTGTCTTGCCTGTGATCATGGCAAAACCATACTTTTTAGAGAAATTATTTGTTTTCTGGGCTAAATTTGATGTATTAACATTTATTTTCTAAAAATGTGCTTCATTTTCTAAACAGGTTTTTTAATTCCTTTGTTGTTGCTATTGTGAATTTTTTGCTTTTTACCCTTTCTAGACTGAATAGATTAAAAGAAAAATAGAAAGAATACTAGGCAACGTTCACATTAACTAAAATAAAAGTAAATTAAAGATATTTCGAAGTAATCATGTCACTCACAAAGACTTTTATGAAACAAAATTATTTTCTTTCAGTTGTTCTGCAAGAGGTACACAACATCAGCTTATATAATTTTTACTTTTATCTTCTTTGAATGATAAGCTGACATTATGAAAGAGTGAAAAATAAAGCATAATTTTTTGTGAGTCATAATCACAGCATCATGTTACTTATTGATTTATTTATTTAATTAAAAGCAATTTCAGAGCCTGAACACAGAAAGTTCAGAGTGCTTTTAACTCTGATTCATATCTCATGGAAAGGAGAAAAAGGTGAGAGAAAAGCAGACTTTCAAAATACAGAATGTAAACTGAGTGGGTTTACTCAGAAAGAGATAAAAGATTAAGGGAATTTTTTGTACTACTGTGCTATTTCAAATCATTCAGCACGTAGCTACTGCAAACTTCAGATACAGTCCTGGAGACATTGGAGATTATAGGAAAGCTGTTCTTAAATTTAATGAAATATAATATTGCATCACCAACATTCTGATAAATATCATTGAGTATCCTAGCAGTACTGGTTTTATCTGTGTGGTCATCAGCCAACATACCTCTTCCAGTCCTTCCTACTAGACTTACCTTCCTGAATAAATGCCTTGGAGTGTTACCTTCTAGAAGCATTGCCCTGTGGCTCATAGTTGTGGGGTTTTGTCACTGTCATGGTATTACACAGCTGCAGTGCCTTGGTTTTGGTTTTGGCAGGGTGTCAGAGGGGTGCAGGCTATGTTCCCAAATCTGTCCCCTGGTTTAAATGTAAATTCCACTGTGGTACTCCAACCTTATCTTACAGATAAATAGCACAGAGAGAATAAACTTATAATGGTTTTGATTATGTTGAAGGTTTCTATTCTTTTCAGAGATGAAAGTTTGGTCCATTTTTACAACTTAAATTAGTGTTTATTGTTCCTTTCTCTAAATACTATTTCAAAAGATCTAGCAAATGGCCTTGTAAGTTCATGACTAGAATGCATGTTGTCAGACACAGATTTCTTAACTGACATAAAAACTAAATTATTATTGTCTTTATTGTTATTATAAATAATAAATAAGTTAAGGGTTTTTTTCAACAATATATCTGGAATTTTGTTTTACAAAAATCTTAAACATTACAAATTTACTTCCCAAAACCTAAATCCTATGCCTTCTGTTGTCTTTAATTCATATCCTGTTCTTTTAAGGAAGTCAGAATATACTGTTAGAATAGCAGTAAAGGGAAAAATGGTTAGCTATGCATAATGTTGCATAACAAAGCTGCACAGCACTATTCATGTGAAAATTTTGTGTTACTGTTAGTCTTCTAGTATGAAAGACAAAATCATTGTAGTAGAACACTTTCACAGGTACAATCTTGGTTTCTCTGAGAACAAATATCTCAGTTCAGTGCCAATGTTTACATAGCAGAAGGATACTATTTCCCATAGTACCTTTTCAAACCTATGCGTTGCACCACAGGCATTTATTTGTATTATTTTGTGGAATATTATGGGTTTTTAATCTGTTTCAGAAACAGATTTTGACTCTATGGCACTAAGGCATCCTATGACACTTCATGTTCATCATCTGTAAATAACAAAGTTCCCCTTTGCTTGTCTAGGATTAAGTTTTGATGAGTGAAATTAAAAATTAAATCTATTCTGTACAACACCTCCTTATTGGTGTCTGCAGAACTGTTTCTTTGACAATATATTGTCACTTCTCTCTTCTCTCTCTTCTCTGGCTACAATTCCACCCATGTAATAATTTTTTTCCTTTTTAAATATGTTATTCCAGAGGCATTGTCACCATCACTGATGAGCTTGGCCCTGGCCAATAGAGGGTCAGTTTTGGAGCTGGCTGCCACTGGCTTTGTTGGATGGCAGAAACTTCTAGCAACTTTTCACAGAAACTATTGCAGTAGCCCCCTCACTACAAAATACTTGTCTTGTAAACCAAATACACTACCTCAAAACCTAGTTTATTAATTTTCCAGAAAAATCTTCTTGATATTACTACTAATAAAACAAAATAGATAGACATTTAGGAAATAACTTATGTTAATGTTGTTAATGTATACTGATTGTCACTTCACCAATATTGTCCCTGACAATTTTTTACACTTTATTCTAAGGTCAGGAGGCTGCCCATGGTTGGTTTTCACTGTTTACTCTCAGCTTCCTAGTTCTGATTTGTGGTGCCCAAAATTGCACACAATATTCAAGGTGAGGCCACCCCAGTGCAGAGCAGAGCAGGACAATCCCCTCCCTCGACCGGCTGACGATGCTTTTCCTGATTCCCCCCAGGACACAGTTGGCCCTCCTGGCTGCCAGGGCACTGCTGACTCATATACAACTTGCCATCGATCATGACCCCCAGGTCCCTTTCTGTGGCACTGCTTTGGGACTCATTCTGTGGCACTCACTCCCCAGTCTGTACGAACATCCGGGGTTGCCTCACCCCAGATGCAGAATCCAGCACTTCTCTTTGTGCAACTTATACCACAGGTACTTTGGTTGGAAGTTTGCAGAGTAAATTAAATCAAGCATGTTAGTTACACCTTCTCAGTTTTATTTACTACCAATTTCAATTGCCAGTAGGAACAAAAAGTGTGAGGAATTTTCTTGTGTCCACAGTAGCAGTCCAAATTAGTGTGCAAAAAATAACAACTAGTAAGCATTAAAAATTGCTTAAAAATCACTCTGATTTCCTTTTTCTGGTTTTTTGAAGTGTCATTTGTATATAACCAAAGGCAATATAACCAAAGAGCAGAACTGTAGCATAAATAATTGGTAAGAATAAGCAAATTGTAAAAATGCAGAAAACTAATAGCTGGTGAACAACAGAATCTAAAAGATGTTTCTATATAATCTTGAACAATTCTTGAGAATTGAAAAACTGTACATGGAAAAACTGAAGTCTCTGCAGAAAAAATCATAAATGAAAGTATACTCCTTAGATTCATCAAGTAAATGATATGCTGTGAATATCTCATCTGGCTGCATTCAAAATTAAGAAACAAAGTTAACCATCCTTGCATTGATGTGAAACTTGTACTAAATTGAGACTTTAGTGAATAACAATGGGTATATTCTTATCCTGCTGTGGAATTGATCTAAAAAATGTGTGTGTGTGACAATAATATATGCTAATTTCATTTTTGAGTCTAAGTACCCAAACAACGAGGTAAGACCATACATTCAAAATAAATACATGTTCCTCTACTTAAAATCTTCACAGTGGCTTGACTTGTTTAAGGGTTGGACTTGATGATGTCAGAGGCCTTTTCTAACCCAGTTGGTTATATGGTTCTATAATTCTATATTCAGGGGGAGTTCTTAGTGTTTAGTGTTGTGGTTTTTTTCATTTTCTACAGAAAACTCTGGTAAATTAAATTTATTTCTTCTTTTAGCCCAAATAATGGTTTATGCATTAAATCCACTAAAAATCAGCACTGGTTAAGCAATTGCACTAGTTAAGCAATAATTTTTTTCCTTTTCTGTTGATTGTATCTCATTTTTTCCTTCTCTTTTACTTAATAGTTAGACTTTATGTTTTACAAATGAGACAATTTAAATAATAGCCTGAACAAAAAAGGTGTGATAATTAATTACAGCATGAGTCACCAGTAAAATCTATGTTAACACCCTCTCTATGTACTATAAAGGGGAATAGAAATATTTTTTTCTGTGTCAACATTCTCTCTCCTTTTACTTCATTAAATCAAGATGATATAAGTCCCAGGAGACAGGAGTTCAAATTTTAAACCTGTATTGATTTAACCTTCACTCTGTAAATATTTCATAGTTCTATAATGTGTAATTGCAATCATGCACAAAACAAAGGATTGCACATTGCTGTCAGTACACAAAATGACAGTATTTATTGTGCCTTTTAAACAACATTACACAGGAAAACACATGAGGATATTATGTTATTGTTAGAAATGTCAAGGGTGACTGATGCAACACTATTTTTCAAGAGAAATGTTCATTAAGAAAAGCTATTTCAGCCTGTGATTTCCTTGAAGGAGTATAAAGCTATTTGTTAATTACACTTTCAACACCTTTTCCTCACTTCCAGCTCCCACTGTAATTTGATGCAGATTTGTGTACTGAAAGGGTGCTTGCCTCAGGGCTTCACAAGTTTCTCTTTTCTTACAGACAATTTTCAGCTCTGAAATGTCAACATTCCAATAGTTTTCATAACATATGGGTGGCAGAAGTTTTTGGGGTCGATTATCTACTTCATAATGGCTGTTATGTAATCTTCTGGCAACAACAACAAATCCTGGAAATTGTATGTACTGAGGCCCTGAAGAAGCCTGTA
Source organism: Pachyramphus minor (assembly GCA_013397135.1). NCBI lineage: Eukaryota > Metazoa > Chordata > Aves > Passeriformes > Tyrannidae > Pachyramphus > Pachyramphus minor. Next base: position 39,622 of record VYXB01010186.1, on the reverse strand, counting down.
GTGGTTTCTATACAGTTATGATTGTTTTCAAAGCCTCTTTGTAAAAATACCATCCAAAAGTAAAATAATGTGCTGAGAATTTCATTCTACTATGAACTTTTTTCCAAGTAGTAAATGTTGTAATTCTAAACACTAATATCAAAATTGATCTTATAATTAAAGACTTCTTTTTCTGAACCAGAAATGTTACTGATTGTTGCAATAAGAATCTGATGCCGACAATTTCAGTGCAATCAGTGGTGGACTTTAAATCAAAAAGAAAACCTGTTGCTAACATGCAAAACCTTATAGTGGGAAATTTATATTTTACTACCTCTTTCTGCATTGGTTAAAAGTGTATATTACATGTAGAGATTTACAAAATCATTCATGTTTCCAGTTCTGCACAGTTTAAAAGCTCATGTATAAAATCAAGATGATATACACTCAACCATAACCATACTGACATTAAACTGTCAGGCCCCTTTTCTTGACAAAGGAATTTTCTCTCAGGAATACTTTTATTGGAGTGATACTAGTCAGTGAAAGCTGGACTTTGGTCTTTTTTCCCTTTAGTATTTTATTATATCTGATATTTTGGAAAAATCAGTGCAGTATTTATCTTTATGAAGTTTCATTATGTCATAAAAGCAAGAACATTACTGAGAATATTCCTTTTAGGAACATTTTGTTACTTAGTCTGCTCCACTACCATCTGTAATAAACATAGTCTTAATAAGCATACTATTTAATGACAGATTAAGTCTTTTATTTTATCAAAACAACTCTTCTTTTTAAAAATATATTCCATTTATAACCTCAAGATTGGCTGAGGTTTTCCTAGAAGTAAAGTTTCTAGGAATATGAGAGAGAACCAATCTGTCATTCATTTACAAGTGGGTAATTTTTTTGCTTTCTTTTGTCTGTGTATTGCCACAAGGCATCAGTCCACAGAAAATACACAGAATTTATGCTCTGAATAGGGTCTTACAGCTATGATTTTAAGTTTCCTTTGGTTTTACACGTATCTATGTGTATATGTAAGGCAAGCTCTGGGAGAAATGTGACAAGACTTTGGCCTGTTTAGGTGTCTGATTAATAGAGTAACTTGCTGCCTGTCCTGAAGGGCAAAGGATTCCAAGAAGGTTGAATGTGCTTTAAGAAGGAAATAAAGATCCAGAAGCAGGCTGTCCCCCTGTGCTGTAAAACAAGCCACTGGGGAAAAGATTGGCTTGTTTAAACAGAGAACTTGGATTGCAACTCAGGGAATAACAAAAGAGTGTATCACCTCTGGAAGGAGGTACAGGAAACCTAGGGGGACTACACGATGTTTTTATATAGGGATAAAAATAGAAGAACCAAAACCAAACTGGAAATTAATTTGACCACTGTGGTTAAAGACAATAAATTTTTTTTCTATAAATACACTGTCAATAAACGAAGGGCTAAGGAGACTCTCCATCCTTTCCTGGATGCAGCAGGTAATATCGTGTTAGGGGATGACGAAAAAGCTGGGGTGCTTAATACCTTCTTTGCCTCATTCTTTAATATCAAGACCAGTTCTCCTCAGGACACTCAGTTCCCAGAGGTGAAATTTAGCGACAGGGAGCTGACCGAGGCCCCCATAATCCATGAGGAAATGGTTAGTGACCTGCTGTGTCAATTAGACTTTCACAAGTCTATGGGCCCAGATGGGATTCACATGAGAGTAATGAGGGAATTGGAGAAAGAGTTTATCATGTCACCTTAGATCTTTTACATGCCATCCTGGTTAACCACAGTGTCCCAGTTGACTGGAAATTAGCGAATGTAACATCCACCTCAAGAACAGTCAGAAGGATGATCTGGGGAACTATAGGTCTGTCAGCCTAACCTCGGTACTGGAGAAGGTTGTGAAGCAGATCATCCCGAATGCCATCACACAACACATGCAGGACAAACAGAGGCTCAGGTTCAGTTGGCATGATAATTTTCATGACCTCTTGTAAAGCGTTTGACAGCATTTTCCACACCATTCTCATGAAGAAACTGGATGATCACAGCTTGGGCAAGGTACTCTTCACTGGGTTAAAAACTGCTGCATGACTGCAGAGAACAGCGCTGAATGGTGCTACAGCCAGTTATGGCTGGTCATTAGTGGGATTCCCCCGGGCTCAGTGTTGGGCCCAGTCCTGTTTAACATCTTTATAAATGATTTGGATTAGGGGATTGAGTGCATCTCCTCAGTAAGTTCATAGACAACACCAAGGTAGGTGAGAGTGTTGGATCAGCTGGAGGGCCGGAAAGGTCTACAGAGGGATCTGGACAGACTGGGTCAATGGGCTAAGGACAAACGCATGCATTCCAATAAGGCAAAGTGCAGGTTCTGCCCTTAGGTCACAACAACCCTATGTAGTGCTACAAACTGGCGGAAGAGTGGTTTGAGACTTGCTCAGCAGAAAGGGACTTGGGGGTGCTGGTCGACACCCGGCTGAGCATGAGCCAGTAGTGTACCCAGGTGGTCAAGAAGGCCAATGGTACCCTGTCTTGCATCAGATGTAGCGTGGCCGGTAGGACTAAGGAAGTGATTGTCCCCCTGTAGTCCACACTGATGAACCAACACCTCCAATCCTGTGTTCAGTTCTGGACCCCTCACTGCAAGAAAGACATTGAGATGCTGGAACATGTCTAGAGAAGTGCAGTGGAGCCAGTGAAGGGTCTGGAGCACAAACCTTATGAGAAATGGTTGACGGAACTGCAGACCATATTGCTCTCTACAACTGCCTGAAAGGCAGCGGTAGTGAGGTTGGGGTTGGTCTATTCTGACATATCTCAAGCAAAAGGACAAGATGAAATGGCCTAAAGTTGCACCAGGGGAGGTTCAAATTAGATATTATAAAAAAATTTTAGACCGAAATGGTGACTAGGCATTGAAATAAGTTGCCCAGAGCAGTGGTGAAATCACATCCAGAGATCTCTGAATTTTGGAGGCCTTCCTGAAAGGAAGGGAGACTCCCAAAAAGGGAGACTGTTTACAAAAGCAATAGTGACAGAATAAGGGGGAATAGCTTCAAACTGAAGAAAAGTATGTTTAGATTAGATATGAGGAAAAAATTCTTTAATGTGAAGGTGTGAGGCACTGAAACACCTTTCCCAGAGAAGTTGTGGATGTCCCATGCCCGGAAGTGTTCAAGACCAAGTTGGATGCAGCTCTGAGCAACCTGGTCTAGAAGAACGTGTCTCTGTCCATGGGGGGTTGGAACTAAGTGATTTTTAAGGTCTCTTCCAGCCCAGGCCACCTTATGATTCTAAGGTGCGCCAAGGGAGGTTTGTATTGGATATTAGGAAAAATTCCTTCACTGAAAGGGTTGTCAAGCCTAGGGAAGTGGTGGAATCACCCCTCTGAAATTGTTCAAAAAAAATGTGGATGTGGCACTCAGGGTCATAGGTTAGTGGTGAACATGACAGTACTGAGTTAATAGTTGAATCTGATGATCATAGAGTTCCTTTCCAACTTTAACAGTTCTATAATACTATGATTCTGTCATCCTTTCCAACTCCTGACTGGGATTAAGCCTGCTTCTGACTTCAGGCTGACTCTAGTTAGATTCCAATGTCCTGCTCATAAATTAACAATGCAAATGTGCCCTTTTGAAGGGTTGATATACTGCACGTATGTCAGCAAGGTGTATTCACCACCTGCACCCAGCAACTAGGATATATGGGGACATTCCACATCAGGTATTTCTGACTGTAGTTCTCACTTGCAACTACTGAGTAAGCCCCAGGGAAAAGTGAAAGGTAAACCTTGATTATTTTACCAAAGGTCATTCTAAATAAAGGCAGCTGCTTTTTGTAATAGATCTAAGTAAATAAATCTGCAGAGACTTCCTCTCCTGTTCCCCCAATAAGTAAGGTTAAACTAAGTAATTGCATTTGCAAGCTTTTAATAAAGGAATCAGATTGCTTTTGTTGTATTACTTCAACATGTAATTGAAATGCAACATTCACAAATGGAAAATATTTAACATGGTAAATCAAAACAAGATACCTTGTTGAAAATGAAAATTTTTGGAATATTTTTTTTGCTCATGTTCAAGCCTGAGCAGAGGATTTTTTAGGTGAGTCACAGTATGCGCAGAACTGTTCCCCTTTACTCCTAAGGTTCATCTACCAGGGCCTGGCAAGCTTGGATGGTGGCAGCAAAGTCCTCAGGATGTAGGTTTAATTAGAGTAACCTTCTTTAGATGGATGACCTTACAGGGCTAAGCGAGCTCCATCTGCCTGGGTTTGAAAATAGAGTTGTCTTGCTCCTAGGATGACTGCCCGAAGGCTAGTGAGCCCATCCTGCACATGGATACATTTTATTTGACCCTTCAGTTTTGACCTGTCGGGCATGGGAGACCCTGCTGGAGGTATGTACCACCGCCAGCATAGCTCACAACCTCATAGGGGCACATAAGCTTCTCCTCCTCTAAAGAAATTTGGGCAAGTCTTACATTCCCTACTTATCCCCCCCAGCCTCCCACACTCAGATCCAGGGACATTCCTTGCCCTAAACACTCTTCTNGCTCACAACCTCATAGGGGCACATAAGCTTCTCCTCCTCTAAAGAAATTTGGGCAAGTCTTACATTCCCTACTTATCCCCCCCAGCCTCCCACACTCAGATCCAGGGACATTCCTTGCCCTAAACACTCTTCTAGGACATTGTAATTCTGAAACAAAAGTGTTCCTGGGCAGTAGCCTCAGGTGAGCCAATCAGACTGTTTCTGGGCAGTAGCCATGGGCGAGCCAAGCTCAGCACATTCCAACCTTATCTCAACAATGTTGGAACAAAAGCAGTCCCAAATGCACCTGGGCAAGGTGGGCACATAGATAAGGTGTCCCCGTGCCCAACCGGTAACTCCCACGTCCCCAGCCCAGCCTAAGCCCTCTAACTTTGGGGAAAAAAACCCCAACAAAAAAACCCCACCACCATGCACCCTAACCTTCTACTGCGATCCTCCAAACAGGACTACCCTGCCCGCCCTCTCTCTGGTCCGGGGACCCCATGACCTGTCCGACCACCTCCGACCCCCCATAGTGGACTGGCAAACCGCCTTGTGATCTGAAGTTCCTCCAAAGTTCCTCTGATGTTCCTCCTCTCCACTCCTCACCCCCGCCGCCGCTGGGTGCCATCTCCATGCAGGGGCCATCGGGCGGGAATATTTTTATAATAGTGAGCTTATTGTAAATATTGAACTACCAACTACTGGTAGAATATATGTGTGAAAATACGCAAATATCTTGGCATGTATCAGAAATAGTGTGGCCAGCATCTCAAACACTATGTTCAGTACTGGGCCTCTCTCACTGTAAGAAAGACACTGAGGTGCAGAAGTATGCCAGAGAAGGATACTGAAGCTGGTGAAGGGTCTGGAGCACAAGTCTTATGAAGAATGAATGAGGGAGATGGGACTGTATAGCCTGGAGAAAAGAAGTCTGAGGGGAGACTTCATATCTCTCTACAATTACCGGAAAGTAGGTTTTAGTGAGATGGATATTGGTCTCTACTATGAAGTAATAAGCAATAGGACAAGACGAAAGAGTCTCAAGTTGCCTCAGAGGATGTTTAGATTGGATAACAGAGAAGCATTCTTCACTCAAAGGGTTGTCAAGCAATGAAACAGGCTGCCTGGGTAGGGGGTTGATTTACCAACTTTAGAGGTATTTAAAAGATGTGTAGTTATCGTTCTTATAGACATTGTGTAGTGGTGGACTTGGCAGTGCTCATTTACTGATTGGACCCAATGACCTTAGATGTCTTTTCCAAACTTTATTATTCTATGATTCATACAGTAATTCTAAATAACCTGCTGCAGTATTCTCATGGGAAGGTTCCCAACAGTCATTACCTTAAAAAAAAAGAAACAAACCGAGCCGTCCCTCCATAATTTCGAAACCTCACTTATGTTACTAAAGGCATAAGACCGAAAACCATTAAGTCCTCTCATACTTCATAACCCTTTCAAAGACACTCTGAAGTTTTGAGTAACCTATTGAGGTGACTGATAAGTCAAAACAAACTAAAGCATTTAGTTATTTATTGCATAAAATGTAAGACTAACACAACTGAAGGATGCACTAAGTATAAGCAGGGGAAGATTGGATAGTGACTCTAAAAATGAAGAATATTTGGTATTCAGCTTCTTCTCCATATTAAAATCCTCTGCTATCTTGACCAAGTCAATTATTTTCACTGAATTTTCTAGAACTTCAGGAGAAAGAATATGTTGTATGGAGACACAATTTTGATGTTGTGACAGTGTCACTGGAAGTAATTTTATAAATTTGTCTGAAAGTACACGATTAGAAGGTATTAATTTCTGAATAAACAGTAAACTAAATAGTAGAAAAAGAAGTTCAAGACGAGGATACCTACGGTACAACTAAAGACATCGTTTTACCATATAGCTGTCAATGAGAGCTCTAATATAGTACGTAACATTTGTCTTAATACCATGATTCCATTCAATGTTTTGTTTCAAACTCTTGAAATGCTGAAAATCCATATACCAATGAAGAAGTGTTGACTTGTAACCAATATGATGTTCACATAACTTGTATTGCAACCCAAATCTGTTAGACTTGTTTTCAAACTATTTTTTTCTAGATATAGCATGTCTTTATAGTAATTTTGTAGATAGGCACAGCTGAATGTGAAAGAAAGAGAAAGATTTTTCTCATTTCCACAGTTACTGTATTTGATTTTAATGAGAACCAAATTGTATGCCTTCATATCCGATCTTGTTGAGCTTTTTAAACATAAAAGTCCTGAAGTAAAATACTACTTATCTTGAAATGCTGGAGGCAGATAACATTTCGCTTTGATGCTCACTATCAGAGACAATGCAAAGTGTCTGGTTTTCATCATGAGACTGAACCCTGAACCCAAATGCTATGACCATAATAAAAACCTAAGGGATCCCCCTTAGGGAGGGCATTTTCTTCTATCTTTATCTATTAATAGAACAAAGGAAAGGTAGACTGAGGAAGGTGGATTTTTTGGATGGAGATGCTGTTGTAGCTAAACCATCAGCAGACACAGTTATTGCCACTTATTTAACATAAAATTCAAATTTCTTTTCAAGAATTTGGAGGTGGATCATTCAAGGGCCTGGCAATGGGGTAGAGTATTTGATGCAGGTGATTGGCTCAAGAGGGACTCTGGTGATAGGTGAAAGTCTCAAAACACATTCCAGTAAAAGTTTCAAAATTAAGACAATAACTTTGTAGCAGTGTCTGTCTTAAGTGAGGAATTGCTATAAGAACAGTTCATCAGGGAAATGCACCACCTGAGGTGCTGAATGAACTAGCTGGAGTTCAATAATTTGTTTTTTTGTTTTTTTGTTTTTTCAATCTATTTAGACTAGTCTTTTCTTGTATTATTGACAGTCATAGAATTTTTGAACAGTGGGGAAAAATAGTTTGGTTTCACATACAAGTAAAACACTCAGATTGTGTTTTAGAAGTTCAGTAGTTAGAAAATACACAAACTTTAAGAGAAGCCTACAGCATAAAAAGATATATTAGATTTTGATCCCTTATTCATCACCATGCAAGAGCTCAGATAGTCTTAGTCAGAAGAGGAAGTTGCCATCTTACCATCTTGCTATTAGCATATGCCATTCTTCCTGTGTGTCTGCTGAGCATTCAATATCTTGACCTCACCTTACTCAGTGAAATAAGTTAACGTGAACAGTGGAATAAATTAACAAGAGCAGACAAATAAGGTAGCGAAATTTGCTAAAATGTAATAAAATTGTAGAGACTGAAAGGAAGAGAATAAACATTTACCTAGGAATTCTAGCCTTCAGATTTACCAACAAAAAAATGATAGCAATCTTCTCCTTCAATTTATGGTTTATATTATCAAAAGAAGGAATAAACTGTCACATTTCCAAACAAACCTTATTTTGAAAAATGTGCCAATTTACGTTTTAACTTGAGGTCAGGATTAGTAGTGCACAAAATCAACAGTGCATCTACAAAAAAAAAAAAAAAAAATCATGCTGCAATAAGTATCTCATTTTAAATTAGCATAGAATATTTCTAGACCTTCACAAAAACAATAACAATAAAACCCTAAAAATTGAACTTTGAAATATTTCTGAAAAGGAATAAAAAATGCTTTGCCAAGTCACGCTTAAAACTGTGGTGCCCTTCTTGTACCCACACATTAACAAGAGAGGCTGAGGCAGAATCCACTTTCCAATGTATGGAGAGGATTGGAAGATGTCAGATTTTGATTAGCAATTTATTTGGTGTAGATGACCTGATTTGGGGCATGGTGGGAGGTCACAGGGGCAGTGTCTATGGGAAGAAGCCAAAAACTGTCTTGTGCTGGACATGGCTGGTTTCACAATGGACCCACTGCAGTACACAGCCAATTATACCAGTGAAGCTGATGGCACCTCAGTAGAAACATATTTTAAAAAGGCAAAAAATATCAGAAAGAGAAAAGCAGGTTGTCAAAGGAGTGAGACAGTGCAGAGGGAAGATTTAGTTCAGATGAGGAAGAGAAGATGCCATGGCAGAGAAAAAACCCTGCAGCCCATCAAGGGACTATACTGGACAAGATGAAAGGTATGAGGAAGAAGAAGCAGCAGAGAGAAACTACTCTGTACTGTCCATGGCAGACACCTGCTCCCACTCCTTCCTTTCCTGCTGAGTGTAACCTGCATTATAGCACTGGGAGACATGAAAGACACATGGAGTGAAGGAGTGAAATTGAACCTGATGAAGTGGCCAGGAGAGATGTTTTTCCAAGGTGTTTTAATATTTATTTATTTTTTTGTTGTTGTTGGAGTTGTTTTTCTTGTTTGTGGTTTTGTTTGTTTTGGTTTGTTTATGATTAACAATATCCAACAATCACTAGTTAAGTATATTTGCATTTATTGGCAATAAATAAAATTCTCCAAGCCAAGTCACTTGTCACTGATGTGGTAATTGATAAGAAAACCTTCAGTCTTTGTCTCGATCCATAAGCTTTCTCGCTTCTGCTCCTTCAGATAAACGTGTGAGCTGGGTGAGGGTTTGGCTGCTAGGAGGCCCAACCTGCTGCAGGTACAAATGGGAGCTGTACCGAAGAGCAGGTATGGATAAAGCCTCAGGACCTGCGTCATAACATGAGTAGTCAAGGTAGTGAATACAAGATAGGTGCTATATATAGGTCAGGATGATAAACAATAGGTTGGTTGGGTTGAAAAGAGCAACTACCACTATTTAACAGAATGGCTGCTTCATTTGGTATTAAAGCTGGGATTTTGTAATTTAATAATTAATAAACTGTGCTTAAAGGTTTTGGTGTTGTGTGTTTTTTTTCCTTTTTGTTTGTTTGTTTGTTTGTGTTTGGTTTGGGGTTTTTTAACGGTACATTGATTTTTCAGGATTAGATATAGGAGTGCTTTGTGAATTTATTTACAGATTTTGGTCTTTGTTACACGAGTGAAAAAAAGGCTTTGCACCAGGATTTCCCCACATGATGGAGAAAAATGAATTAGTTGATCACTATTTCCATTTCTCTTGAACATTGGTAACAGGTACATGTTTTTAAAGCACATTGCATTTCCTTTATTTTTCCTGACATTTATGGTTTATTTAGTGATTGATTTTCTCTAAAATTCATTAATTTCCAGTGGTCCCAATGGTTTATATTTTTCCTCTGGCTGGATCATACTGCATAGCATTGATGATGCTGCCACATCACAGAGCATGGCATGATGGATCAGGTGCAGTTTCTCATAATATGATACTTTGCAGATGGGGAAAGTAAGAGCAAGTCTGTGTATTTTTTACCTCGCTAACTTATCTAAATAGAAGAGAATGAGATGCATACAACATACTCTTGTATATGACAACAGTAACTTTTTCTCAACCTGAACATGCTTGCAATAATAATAAATGATTCTGTTGCTCTGACAAAGCCCCTGTGGCATTTTTCAGGCTCCTAGCAGCAGTTCCAAGTTTCATGGATTTGGATGGGTCTCTTTGTTATTGTTTAGGTCTTAATGAATACTGATAAAATATTAATTGTCTTCTGAATTATTTTTTTTAAGGTTTTTGGAAATGAGGCACCTCTGTGGGTAGCCAAAGGTCTCCTGCAAAAGAGGTCCATAAAAAAACAGTCAACAGAAGGAAAGTATCAATAAAATTGTCTTTATTGTTATTTCCAAAGTATAGTTTCTGCTAATCTGACTTTTATTTCTTTTTTAAATATTATTTATTTGCTAGTTTGAAAACATATCCTGGAGCTTCCCTAGGAACATAGATACATTTTTTTTCTTATTATTATTTTTCTCCTCCTTCTCCTGTCCATCTTCTCCTTCACTTCCATTTTCCTGCCTTGAGTCTTCCCCCACAATAAGCATGGTTGATGAGGTTTGATGAGGCACATTTGTGAATGATGAGAGTGTTGTACAGCAATGAAATCAGTGACAGATATTCCAGGTTCCTGGAAGCTGTGTTCATACATACTGTGCCATCTTATTGCAAAAGCTAGGGGAGAAAATACTTTCTAAATGCTGTAGGAGCTAAAAGGTAAAGGACAAGAAATAGAACAAAGCTCTTTATACTGCTTGGTTTTTTGACTAATACTTCTCTCAGTCCCAGCATATGTAAAAACAACACAAACAACTAAACCTTCTCAAGACTTGTGTTTAAGAGGAGTGCACTGAAAACCTGTCCTCCCTGCAAAGTCTGCTTTGTGAGCCGTGTTGTCCTTCCAGCAAATGAATCTTTTTTTCTGGTGTATGCCTTTCATAAAATCATTCATACAGTAGATTCACAAAATGGTTTGGCTTAGAAGTGACCTCAAAAATCATCTAGTTCTAATCCCTGGCTACGGGCAGGGGCACCTTCATCTAAACCAGGTTGCTGCAAGCCCCATCCAACATGTCTTTGAAGACTTTGAGGCATCCATGACTTCTCTGAGCAACCTGTTCCCGTGCCTAACCACCTTCAGTAAAGAATTTCTTCCCAGTAACTAACCTAAGCCTATGCTCTTTGAATTCAAATCCATTACCCCTTGTTCTATCTCTATATACCCTTGTCAAAAGTTCATCTCCAGTTTCCTTGTAGGCCTCCTTTAGGTACTGGAAAGCTGCTATAGAGAAGGCTGCAGAGCTTTCTTTTCTCCAGGCAGAACAGCCCCAACTCTGTCATCCTATCTTCATGGGAGAGTTGCTCCAGCACTTTGATAATTTTCATTGCCTCCTCTAAGCTTGCTCCAACAGATCAATGTCCTTCCTGTGCCAGGGACCCCAGAGCTGCAGGTAGCACATCAAGTGGGCTCTCATCAGAGTGGATCAGGAGAAGGGGAGAGTCACCTGCCCAAACCTGCTGGTCACACTACTTTTGAAGCAGCCCAGGGTGCAGATAACGTTCTGGGCTGCAAGAGCACATTGCTGGGTCATGTCAAATTTTTCATCCAACAGAACCCCCAAGTCCTTTTCCTCAAGACTGTTCTCCATACATTCTCAACCCAGTCTGTATTGATACCAGGTGCAGCACCTTGCACTTGGATGTCATGTGGGACAGTGTCAAATGTTTTGCACAAGTCCGGATGGCTGATATCAGTCACTCTTCCCTTGTCCGTGACTGTAACCCTGTAATAGATGGTCAACAAATTTGTGAGGTATGATTTGCCTTTAGTGAAACCATTTTGGCTGTCACCAATCACCTCCTGATTTTCGATGTGTCTTGGCATAGTTTCCAAGAGGATCTGCTAAATAAACTTAAACTTAGGATGAGCACAGTCATAGCCTTGTGGATATTACAGGAAAGAATATTACAGAACTGCTCTAACTAACACTGCAGCTTGTCACTTGTAACCAAAAAGCTTTTAAATGCCTGTAAAATGACCATGTCTTTCTGAAAATGCAAATGTGGTTTCTGACTCTTAGAAGTATTTCTTGTCAAGCTGTTTCTCTGTGCTTCTGAATGCAGTTCAGTTGTGGTCAAAAACAAGCCTTGAGGCTGTAAGTTCATTTTTGTGAAATTTAAGGGAGTGATAATTACAATTATCTTTTTATTGTTTTACCACTTGGCTAGGGGAAGTACATGCCAATTCTCCTCTAGAAAAGACTAGAACTATTTAAATATAATACATACACCTCTAGAGTAATAAAATACGGGTTTTTCTAAAATTGGTGTCATTGCTGTGTAGGATCTGCCTTCTCTACAAAAGGACTCTCTTGCAGCTTGTGTCCTTCCTGTGTTTTTGGTTTGCTGTGATTTTCATGAATGCTCATTTTCATGCATTTTATGATTTTGGCATTTGTTCTCTACATAGAAATGTATTTGTCATGGATTTCGGTGTCTGGGTTTTGGTAGCAGAGAGGCTACAGGGTGGCTTCTATTAGAAGCTGCTAGAGGCTTCCCCTTTCCTATGGAGCCAAAGATAGTCGGCTCCAGGACAGATTTTTTGCCTCTGGCCAAGGCTGAGCCAATTAGCAGGCATAGTAACGCCTCTATGATAACATACTCAAGAACAGAGGAGTTCTTAAAATTCTAGCCAGAGTAGAACAAAGTGAGAACATGGGATAATAACATAGACACCAAGGTCAGTGCAGAAGGAGGGGGAGAAGGGACCCCACGGGAGCAGCGTAAGGACTCAGAGCTGGGGCCCCTGCAGCCCATGGAGGAGTCCATGCAGGGGTAGGTGGATGCATGAAGGAGGCTGCCCTGTGGCAGGTCCAGGAGGGATTAGGGTCCTGCAGAAGACTTGTAGTCTGTGGACAGGGAAACCTACGCTGGAGCAAGTTTTTCCAGGGTAGGACTCATGGCCCTGTGGGGGACCCATGTCGGTGTGGTTCATCTGTGAAGGACTGTATTCCATGGAGGAGTGACCCATGGGACAGTAGATTGGGAAGAGCTGCTGCCTGACGGGTGGATTCACATTGGAGAGGTCCATCAAGGACTGTCTCCCCTGGTAGGAACCCCACAGGAGCAGGGGAAGGACTCCTCTCTTGAGCAGTGACAGAAACAACAATTGGCTGCAAGCCCCATTCCCCGTCCCCCTGCACCACTACCAGGGGAGGAGGGAGAACATGGAAGGAAGGAAGGAGGGGTGGGGGGAAGGTGTTTTTAAAACTGTTTTATATTTCACTCTTTGGCTTTTATCCTATTAGTAATAAATTTAAGTACTATCCCCACTCTGGCTTTTTTTGCCCATGAAGGTAATCAGCAAATGACCTCTCCCAGCTTTTATCTCTACTCATGAATCCTTAGCTGTTTTTTTCTCTCTCTCCTCTGTCTAGTTGCAGAGGGAGAGTGAGACAACAACTTTAGTGGGTACCTGGAATCTGACCAGGGTCAACCCGCTACAGTATTCAAGACAGAACACTTTTGAACAGGCTGGTAATTGTGGCTCTTTGTCCATAGAGGAGTTACGTGGACACTAGAAAAGAGAGACCTGCTTATCAAACACTGGTTCCCTCTTTCTCAGGTGCCTACGCAGCATTTTTGAAAGATAGGAATGATAGCATCTTTATGGAAGGAAGATTACAAACCAGTCATAATCCTTTATGATGAGTTTCTGCAGCAGTTGGGACTAAACTGTGTGTGGACACTGCAGACTTATTTCTGAAGTCTTTTCTTTGGGAATCATGCAACTATGTCAGGATCCAGCCCATGCAGTCACAAATAAATCTTGAAAATGCATTAGGAATGCTACTGATGTGGAATTTCCTACACCCAGAGGGAATGTTAGACAACACAGCTAAGAACACGTAGCAGTCAGTAGAGACGTTCCAAAGGAAATTGTGATTCTAAACATGTTATTTTTGGGAATCACAAACAATAGTATAACAGAAGATTTTTTCATATTGAAAAGGGGAAAATCTACAGTAGGTTTTACCAAAGGAAAATAAAAAACACCAACCAATGAACCAAACAAAAAAAACAGCCACAAAACCTGTTAATAAATAAAGATATTGTTAATAAATAAAGACAGCTGCCCACACACATTTCTGCCTGTGACAGAGAAATCACTCTGCTGCAGGAGTATCTCTGCTCTCCTGAAAGCAGCAAACACTCTGTGCTACTACATTTGGAGAAAGGAGAGAGGCCCTCGTTCTTGGGCTCCAGAGACCAATGCTTTCTCTGGTGTGGTGGTCAAGAAGAGTTGCACCATCCTTCTTCTGGAAATACTGCAGATAGTGTCATGGCATTTGTGAGTGTTCAAGGAGAAGGCAGGACATACAAGATAAGCTGAAGGGGAAAAGTCCTTGCTGAATTCCTTTTACAAGGGAAGATTTTAGGACTTTTTTCAGCTCTTATTGTCAGATTTAACCAGCCTAAGTTAAAGATAAAAAAAGCAGTGAAGGGAAGAAAAAAGTATTTTAGCATTCCACTGTTCATACAATATTAGTGGATAACTAAAAAAAAGAAGAAACCTGATCTGTTGTCCTTAGTTACCAGAAGGGCTCAATATGTATCTGAATAGCTAGATAGAACTGAAATTATTGTTCTTCAGGCAGGACTCTGACTGAATTTATTTAAATATTAGGTAGAAAATTGTACCAGACATAAGTGATCTTTACAAGAAGGATTTCAAAGAGTTCTTACAAGGCAATCTACTTTTTGTCTTTTATAAAGAAATGATAGGGAAAGCTTTATGGAGAAATATGACTTAAGACTTAAATATTATTTACATGCAAAGTTTCTTGATTGCTGCTTCAGATAAAAGTAGTAGTACAGTAGTATGAGATTCCATTTGTTGTAACAGGACTGACTGAGAAAGACAATTATCTTATAAATAAGAACAATTTGTCATTTGGAGACTTTTCCATTTATATGCAGTGTTTAAGTTTGGGATAGATGTACCACAGAATTCCCAATCAAAAATGTTTTCCTGTACATAAAAAATTGGCTAATGTCAGTAAATGCATTCTACAAACAGCCTAAGAGCACATACCATGAAAGGTGTATGCTATATGGTACTTTAAGCAAGAAATATTTAACGTGCTAATGATTCATTTAGATAAGGAAGATCAGGTGTGGCTTGATGTCTGATGATCTGTGAAAAGAGCAACAGAAAATTTTATATGAAGTGAAATATCATTTAATTATCCTTTTCAAAGAAAAATACAGAAGATGGATAAACAGTGACCAGAACAACAGAAATTGAATTGGACTTAATCAGCCTTGATTAGCTGTGGCAGAAGCTAGGTAAGCATATTTCTATGTAAATGTATTTATACACAATACACATACCTATGCTCACACGTAAATATATACATAGATATATGTACCACCATGCAGTATTTTAAGTATTTATACCTACCTTATTCATGTGTAATGAAGCATAAGTTAATTATGAAATTTTTCAGTTAACTAACATATAATGTACCACTTTATATTAATATTTAAAGGTTCTGTCATGATGGATATTGCAAAAGTGTGTTAGTAATGATTTCTTACTTACAAAAAAGGTTTGATATAGACACTTCAGTATTGGTGGATATGATAAATTCACTTAACCATAGTGAAGTTATGCTATGCATTGCTACTTTGTAATGTGCCATCAAAATACAGTTTACACAAATAACACAAAACTTCAAAAGTGCAAGTGCGAATCTGCACATAACTCTTCTATACATACTTAAGCCTGAGTCATGCAGGGAGATATCATGTAACTATAAAACTGAACACAGAGCACTGCTGTTTCAATTTTGGTACTTGCTTGGAGTACTATATTCAAAACGAAAAGGTCCAGGAAAAAAGTTCAATATCTGCTAGTCAAATTAGATGGATAAATATTCACTTTGAAATTTTATTGAAGATAAACTCTTCAATTTTGAGAAACTTTAAGAAATTTTGAAACTTCTTTGCAAAAAACTTTTCAGATTTTCAGCAGCATTCTTAATATTCTCTAAGGTCCAATACTGTCTGACGAACTACACTAGCATTTTTAAAAAGCCTATTTAGTGAAGTTTGAAGATGGAAGGCACATTTATACTTCAGGCAACACAACAAGAAAAATTAGTCTGCTATGTTACTCTAAGTAGTACTGTTGAGAACTAGAAATAAAAGTTTAACTACTTTTATATGAATTTAACTAACAAATGTGATGATCCTATTTGGAGTCTACAGCCTTCATCATTACTGCTTTGTAGCAATTTAATTTATGGGCAAATATACTTTTTAGATTATGTTTATAGTTTTTAACCTGAATTTGCTTGTATTTCATGGTTGTGGGAGAAGTCAGTCAGTTCGTGTCTCATTGTTCCAAGTACCATATGAATATATATAATGAGAGGCTAAAAAGA
The DNA here is from genome assembly GCA_013397135.1 of Pachyramphus minor. Taxonomy (NCBI): domain Eukaryota; kingdom Metazoa; phylum Chordata; class Aves; order Passeriformes; family Tyrannidae; genus Pachyramphus; species Pachyramphus minor. The sequence continues at coordinate 23,352 of VYXB01010186.1, read as the reverse complement.
CTTATAATCTTAATAGTCAGAAAATGTGTTTATAAGGTGGAGTTTGATCAATCTGGACTGATAAGACTCAGGACTGAAGCTCTGACTGATCAGTACTGAAGCTGTGACAGAAAAAATATGTTTAGCTTTCTCTTTGACCCAAACAAGTAAATAATAAAAACATTAACTTTGTTCACCTTTAATTACAAGTCACCGACCTATTCATTTGCTTGATATTTCCTTTGCTCCATTGAGGGAAAAATCCTGATCCATTACTACTTTTCACATTTTAAGACACACACACACACACACACACATATATATATACACACACATAAATACATGCAAACACAAGCATATGAGTGCTCCAGGTGCTAATATGTGCCTTTGCCAAAAGAACTGTAAAATTAAAAACTGACAGTAGAGCACAGCAGTGCTCTGTATTATTTCTCAGCCTATCCTCAGGCTTGAAAAATGTAGATGTTTCTCCTCAGAGTGACACTAGACCAGATGCTGTTCATTTTTTTATAATAATTTATTCTTCTTAATGATCCCTTCCAGTTATTCACCAGAAAGGAATTTTCAGTAAAGTAACAGCTATTGAAAAAAGGCAAAATGTCCTAAGTATGTAAGTTTTTGTTGGTAAGACATCTTCACAATTCTAAAGTGAATTCTTTTAAGCTATGTTCATAAGGGAATTCAGGAGTCATTCACAAGACCCAAACCAAGGAATTCATAGCATTGCTCCATTATTCCATTTAGTCCGGTGTTCACCTGAGATGTGAATGAGACGGTTTTATATTGTTACTCTGAACAAGAGGTATCTTGTACCCTGAATGAGAAGCTCATGCTCATCTATTGGATTAAACTTAGCTTCTCAATTAGTTTCTATAAAAACTCAGACCAGAGAAACTAAAAGTAGGAATAACCTAACAGAAACAAGACAAGGAATGAAGCTGTTCTAAAGGTGCTGAAGTGCAGTTGAGGTTGGGAATGGAGGACCTTCAATTCCTGGAGAAGGAAGCTATTACAGCAGGCATTAATGGTTTTGCTTTGCTGTATCTAGTTTGAGCTCTGGGAAATTCAGGTAAATTTGCAATGGCAACATGACATACCCATGGTACTACAGACTATGTGCATTCTGTAGGTCTTGTCAACGCTAGCGGTGTCAAACCGCAGGGTTTAGCTTCTTGAGGACACTGGAAGCTTTAATGGCAGAATTAATATCATAAATAGATAGAAGAGGTTTGGTAATCAAAATACCATTTCTGTTTCCTATTCATACCCTGAACTGTACTGTCATCTTGCTGAAAGATCCCTATTCTCCCACAGTTACAAGTACTACCAATTTCTGTTTACTTCTAATGAACTACTTTTGTGTCCCTTGTTTGACTGAGTAGGGCCTAACTAAAAAGCCTTGTAGATCTCAAAGCAGACAGAATTGAAATTCTGCTACCTTTCCCCTGGGCTTTTTAATAGTATTTTGGTACATAAATACCCTCATCAAATCGATCTGTCTCTGAATTTTGCTTACAAGCAGAAAAAATATACTGAATTAGAAAGAAATACTCTTTTAAATTAGCACAAATCTTTTAAAAGTTTATGGTGGTTTTTTTTTAATCTTCCAGTCATCCTTATCTGTGTCTCAGGTGAAAGCTTAATGATGATTTGGTATATGGAATAATTTGTACTGTAAATCTAGTTTCCTTATATTTTATTTTTGACTCAAACTGGAAAGGGGTCACGATAGGAAATCACTCATACCTGAACTTATGAGTAGTCTACTATTCACTACATAAAGATAGATAAATCTAAAAATAAGAACATTAATCTCATAAGTGCATGTTTTGGTTTTTTTAAGGACTTTATTTGGTGGTTCAAGGGAATCGAGTTTTTGTTGTTTTTGTTGTGGGTTTTTTCATATTTTGATTTTTTTTTAATTTTTTGGTTGTTTTGGTTTGGATTTTTTTTTAGGTTTGGTTTTGTTTTTTTCTTGGTGGCTGTTTTTGTTTGGTTTGGTTTGGGGTTTTTGTTTGTTTGTTTTGTTTTGTTGTTTGTTTTTTTTTTTAATAGTGTGTTTATCTTCTTGTTAGCCTGAAGGTTTTGATAATCAGCACTTGAGTGGAAATGTCATAAGAAGTGACCATAATTTTTTTGGTGTTGATAGCCAAAGAAGCGTCTGAAAGTTTATACAGGGCTCACACAGAGTGCTTTCTCCAGGAAATATCTGTGATCCTTCCTGCCCTTCCCTATGTATTATAAATAAGAGAGCTGATGCCAATATGTTCATCAATAAGCATGTGAGGTAAAATTTCACTGGGATAACATTGCATTTTTACTTGTTCTCCCTATTTCAACAGTTTGGAAGTTTATGTAAATCTTTTTAGGACTTTGGTGTACTTAATATCTTAAAAATTTCTCTGCAACAACAGAACCTTAATTTGTAAATTTAAGACACATTGAAATTCTGGAAATTCAATGAAGAGGTTTTATGGTATATGGGTGGTTGTATGTTGATAAATATTCAGAAGTTAATAGAATTTTGAAGCCCTTAGTTTTAATGATGATAACTTCCTTTCTTTTTCAGTAAATATTTTTTACATTTGGTAGGAAAATATAGCAGATACTCAGGAAAATGTTGGTTGTTTTGCAAAGAAGATGTGAAGATGCAGATGTGTTGTCAAAATATTTTTTCACTGTATTCTTTTCTAATAGACTAATGATCAGAAAAAAACTTCAAGTAGGACTCCTTACCTAGAATCGTAGAATCATATAATCATTGAATATCTCCAGTTAGAAGGGACCCATAAAGCTCATTGACTCCCTGCTCCTTGCAGGACTGTCTAAAACTAAACTGTATGACTGAGAGAATTGTCCAGGCACTCCTTGAACTCTAACAGGTTTGGTGCCTTGACCACTTCACTGGGGAGCCTGTTCCAGTGTCCAATCACACTCTTAGTAAATAGATTTCTCCTAATCTCCAACCTGAACATCTTAAAATACAGCTTCATTCCATTTCCCCTTTTCTTATTGCTGCTCCCCAAAGACAAGAGGTCAGCAGCTTCCCCTCTACTGCCCGCCCTGAGGAGGGCCAACAGTTCATCCGTGAGCCTTCTCTTGTCCAAGCCGAACAAGCCAAGTGACCTCAGCCATTCCTCGGAATTCTCACCCTCAAGGCATTTCATCATCTTGGTCACCCTCCTCTGGACACACCCTAACAGTTTGATGACCTGCTCATGTTGAGGCCCCCACAGCTGCACACAGGACGTGAGGTGGAGCTGCACAAGTGCAGTGTAGTGTGGGACAGTAGCTCCTTCAGCTGGCTGGCAGCTCTGGGCTTGATGCACTCCAGGACATGGTTGGCCTTCCTGGCTGCCAGAGCACATGGTGGACTCATATTCAACTTGGCATCAACCCCAAACCCCAGGTCTCTTTCCATGGATGGTCCTAGTCTCCAGCCTTCCATGCTCACATTTGTACGTATAGTTAAGATTTCGTCATCCCAGGTGGAGAACCCTGAATTTGTTCCTCTCTAATCTTATACAGCTGGTGATTTTCCAGCTCTCTAGTCTATCCAGATCTCTCTGTAAGGCTTCTCCACCCTCAAGAGAAGCCACAGTTCTTCCCAGTTTAGTATATTCAGCAAACTCATTTAATGCAATTTTGAATCCCGTGTCCACATCATTTGTAAAAAAAGACACTCCAGAAAACTGGTCATAAAACCAAACTTAACAGAGTTCAAGAAATGTTTCAACAATGCTCTCAGTCACATGGTGTGACTCTTGGGGATGGTCTGGTGCAGGGCTAAGAGTTGGATTCGATGATCCTTGTGGGTCACTTCCAACTCATGTAATCTGTGATTCTGTGATTTAAGAGCATTGCCTCTAAAGCTGAGCCTTGGGGAACCTCACTGGTGACTGTCACCAGCCTGATGTAACCCTGTGTGCTACCCTTTATAAAGGAATAATTTAACTTTGTAAAAAGGAAAAATAAAATAAAAAAAAAATAAATTAAAAAAAACCCAAACAAACAAACAAACAAACAAACAAAAAAACACAAAACCAAAAACAAACTAAAACCAAACCAAAACCAAACCAAACTAAACCAACACAATCATATGCTTATGATTATTCATTGTAATACTTGTTTGAAACAGCTTGCAGGTCTTCGAGGTATCTCAAAAATATCAAGTCATACAGAAGTTTTATTCTGAAGCTGCTTTTCTGCAATCCATGCAACTTAAAAGGTCTGGCTACTGTCAGAAATTTCACTGGAAATTTTACAAAAGTTGATGGCAAAATCCCATTTCTTTTGTTGTCTTTTCTGTTGTTTTTCTAAAATGTGTGTTTTGTCTCTTAGGGCATTTTTCATACAGGAAGGAGTTGCAATCCTCTTTATCCACAAGCACTCTCTGAGCTCTTCTCTGTGTAAGAGAAGTCCTGCTATTTTAGATTCTCACTGTTTTCACTGAGGAGAAATTTTATGTATATATAAATATATTTGAAAATTTTATGAGTATGGAACAGTGCATTTTTGTGTTCACTTCAATTTTTCTCTCTTAGCTGGAAGATAAGGTATACCAAGAAGGATGGCTTTTATGCCACCTGCATGTGAAAGTATTTTGTTTGCCTAAGTTCCCCTAGAACAAGTTATACCTTTAAATGACTCATATGAACTATTGGACTCATCAAGGTTTCATGTCAATGCATTCATATTTTAAAAAGAAACCATTAATACAATGATGTTTTATGAATTTTGTAGCACCCCCTAAAATTATCTGACACTCTTCTTTTATCTCTATTATTGACTTTGTAACTTCAATTTGACAATACATTTTTTCCCTTACATTGTAAATTTTTTTTCTGGATGCATTTTTAATTTTAGGGTTTCTTAGACTGTGTAAAAAAAGGTTTTTTTCTGGTTACTAGATAACATTTTCCTGGTAGATTTTTGTAAAAAAATTAGAAGTTAATGATTTATCTCTGCTACATTTAATCGGAACATATCAAATTTTAAAATTTTAATTTAATAAATGTATATGGTTGGACCACTAAAAAACCTCAATTAATGATACATAAATTAAGCATATAGAATGAATGAATCATAGCGTGTTGAAAGGGAGCTTAAATATCATCTAGTCCCAACCTACTCTGCTATGGACAAAGACACCTACCATTAGACCAAGTTGCTCAAGGCCTTATCCATGCTGGCCTTGGATAACATATGGATAACATTGTCTGCTATATATCAATCACATATAAGAGAAAGCTTTTCATTGCTTTTCTATAACTAGATTCCATAATTAATTCAGAAAATCAATTTGAATAAAAATAAGCAATTTAAAATGAAAAATTTCTAAAACAAATCTGAAAAAAAAAATTGAAATTAACAATAAAAATGTGAGGTTGTGTAGAATATTTTTGATGGGATGTTTGAGGTGAAGTAATTATAAAAAACATAAATGTGTAAAGTGTCTTTATTAGAAACAAAACTAGGCCCTTTGTAAGTTGACTTCTATTTAAATTTAACTTGGAAATCTACAAAGCTTTGTGACCAGAAATATAGACTGTGGTTTTTAAGTGTTTTAGAAAAGAACAATAGAAAACTTTCCTCCAGATAATTTCATCAAAACCAAGTTTCACACTCAAAATCATCCCTATTTAACACAATAATATAATAAAAAATGCTGTCCTATTTACATGTACACTGTTGTCACATGAAAAGGGGCAGAAAAGAAGAATTTTCTGTCTATCAGTGTGCTCCCCAGGAGATGAAAGCTTTTTAATGTCCAAAACAATCTGTTAACTGTTAACTGTTAGCGTCTCGCCTAATCACCCTTCACTTAAAACATTCACCAAGATGGACAGAACATTTGATACCTTTTACATAGGGACTGCACTGAATACTACAGAAAAACCCCTCACTAGGTTTCTCCTATAAGTTATTTCACTGTCAACAAAACTGTCAGCACCTTAAAACGGACTCCATCTAACAGTTCACGAAACAACATGTTTATTAATTTAAATTTGTGACAATTTATGGGGTTTGCTGTTCTCGAATAGGGTCTAACTGCAAGAAAAACACGCTTAAACTATGTAGTAACAATAATAATGCAAAGCATAGACACACACGCTAAAGTAAAAGCAATTTACAATGAAGTAATAAGTAAAATTTTAAAGTACTATGGAGCAAAAATAAAATTAGTGTATATGTATGAAGCAATCACTCACCCGATGTCGTCCCGAGAAGGCAGGAGAAAAAGTAGCCTGCTGGTTACCTATGCAGCATTGCTGGAACTCTCCCCAATTTTTTTCTAATGTCCAGGTTTTTTTAATACCTTTTTCTTTAGGCAGTTTGAGAGACTATAGTCATTAAACTGATTTTTGGGATGATAGTCAGATGAAATAGGCCCGAGGGTCCACTTCCTGAGTTCCTAGCAGCCAGGATGTTTGGAAAAAAGGCTGTGTTTTCCTTTCTTTATTTTAAAAAAGGCTGTGTTTTCCTTTCTTTATTTTAATCCTTTTATGGGTTCTGGGAATGTCTCTTGAGGTGTTGTGTTTTTCCAGGAAAGCATCGGGAGCCTTTTTCTTCTTTTGTGTGGTCTTATCTATCACCTTATAACAGTTGATACTAATGTTTTAGTCTATGCAGAAAAGAATAACTTTTTTAAAAACATGTGTTGTGTATTATACACTCTTTATGCCTTTGTATTCTCTGTATTCTGAAGAATCCAGGGACAGAGACCCGTGTTCCCATACGATAAAAATTTTAAGTGATTGGCAAATTAGCAAATGTTCAACCACAAGGCAGCTATAAAGATGTTTTTAAACTCCTGTAATGGCAGGAAGCTAACAGGACAGCTAAGAACACCAGGAAAAAAAATGGATAGGAAAAAAAAGGGAAAAAGCCCCATTGATTTGTTGACAGAGGCCTAGCAGCTGTCACAGTAAAACACAGTTCTCTTGCACTTAATCATTGTCACCCTTCAAACAAATTGCTCTGCAGCCCAGATGAAAAGCAACCAAAAGGAACACTTTCATAAGCATGAAGTTTGCTACACAGTGTTCAATGAAGTGTCCCTAAGCTTAGGCACCCTAAGTGTAATCTATGACCTAAGAGTTAATGACAAACTCTTAACCCTTTTGAAGAAGGCAACAAATATCAGTCCCTTTTAAAAGCAGATTATGTGATCACATCTTCATCTATAATTTTTAGAAGATACTCTATGGCTCTTTGGTGTGCAGTCTTTTCTTCCTCTGTGATAGGCTCACTAGCAATTGTGGCTTGCATCTCTCAGTGAGCAACTACTTTAAGCATATTTTATTTAATTAGAAGACAGCACAGGAAAATTACTAATTTTGCTACCAGCCTTTTCTGTTGCTTGCTGAGAATTTCTAAATGGCTAATGTTTTTCTGTTCTTTTTATTGGAGCTCCAAAAATGCAATGTATTGAGGACTGTTATATCATTGTTTCCAAAGGGAAGTCAAAACACTGGTCTTGCATGGCAGTAGACAGCCCTCATGTAACTAAATTAAATTTAATTTTCTTTTTTATTTTTTTAAAATTGACCAAACAGAGGCTAAAATATATCCTAGAATTATGCTGTCAATTTCATTCACATGAGACAGTAACTCAGAGATTTTTATTTTACAGTTCACTGAAGGAAATGGGTTTCACCAGCAGTCCTTATTGCATGCCACAAACATTGTACACTGTCATACGCTCAGTACTTGTAACAATTAGATCTTTTATGGTACTATTGTTATAGTACTGGTTTATTACATTATAAATACGCTAGAAGCTGTTTCCATGGTAAATTAATACTGCATCTTAGAAAAAATTTATTATTTTTTTATTGATAACCTTAGAAAAAAGATTGTGCAACACATTGTATTGCTGATACACATGGTGGATTGGAGATAAGCTCTCTTTTATTAGTCTTGTCTCATGATAAATATTTCTGCTAATATGTACTCTAAAGTCCCTTCCTGCTTGCCTATGGGCTTACACTTTCCCAATTGCTCACATGAGAACAGCCAGTAAACATGCCACTATTGATGTGTACTTGGATCCCTTCAGAATGATACAACTGACTTTTTTATTTAATTTATAGTCTATTGGACAGAACATATTTCCTGCCTAAGGGTCTAGCTTATCCCTCATGTAGTCAGTGGAAATTGACATTTCACTGCTTTTCAGGTTAACCTAATGTTAATTAAAGCATGAGAATGCAGTCATCCTTAGTATTTTCATGCTATTCTAAAATCAGGCTATTTCAAAAAATTAATGCATATTTAAATTCAAAGGTCAGACTACTAAATATGAATGCAAACAAGAGAGTATGTATACAGTCAAGTTGTTGTTCTTTAGGAATGGTATTCCCTAATTTCATGCCTTCTGTATTGAGACTCCAAAACCACATTCCACTTACTCACTTCCCCTCCTCCTCTTCTGCCAACAGGTGGTTGGAGAGGAAAATTGGAGGCACAAAAGGCAAAGATCATGGGGTTGAGATGAGAATAATTTACTGGAAGCAGCAATGAGATAAGAAAAATGAACATACAGTGACAGCAACAATATTAATTAAAAAAGGTATAAGACAAAGAAATGGAAACTGGAATGGCATTTATCCTTTAAGAATTTCCTGTGGTGGTTGTTTTTCCCCTCAATTCACATACCTGTGCTGCTAGGGCAGAGATGGGTTTTCCATCCCACTTGCTCATGTCCTCTCCATGCTCACACAGAGGAAACCACAGGTTACCTCATGGCGTGTACCCTCTCTCTTGAGCAGGGGTTGCTTACTCCCAACAGCAGAGACTCTGGTCCATACTGTTGGGTCATGGGACATGACCAACCCTGTCCTGGGGGCATCAAGCAAAGCATCACCAGCCAGTCGAGGAGGGGATTGTCCCACTCTGCTCTGTACAGGTGCAGCCTCACCTTGAATATTGTTTGAAAATTGTGGAATATTGAAGTTTTCGGCACCACAATAGAAAAAAGACATTAAGGTATTAGAGAGCCTCCAAAGGAGGGCAACAAATATAATGAAGGGCCTTGAGGAGAAGCCGTGCAAGGAGAGGCTGAGGTCACTTGGTCTGCTCCGCCTGGAGAAGAGGAGACTGAGAGAAGATCTCATTGCAGTCTAGAACTTCCTTGTGAGAGGAAAAGGAGGGGCAGGCATTGATCTTTTCTGTGTGGCGAGCAGTGACAGGACCAGAGAGAATGGCCTGAAGATGTGTCAGGGGACATCGAAATTAAATGACAGAGAAATGTTCTTCACCCAGATGGTAGTTGGGCACTAGAACAGGTTCCCCAGAGAAGTGGTCACACCACCAAGCCTGACAGAGTTCAAAAAGCATTTGGATGATCCTCTCATGCACATGGTGTGACTCTTGGAGGTGATTTGCACAGGGCTGAGTTGGACTTCAATGGTCCTCGTGGGTCCCTTCCAACTCAGTGTACTCTATAATTCTGTGATTTTGTGATTCTCTCTAGTTTGCTCAAGACTTTTGAATCTGTCTGCAGCCTTGGCAGTATTTTCACAGCTGAGGCACAAGTTGAGAGGGAGGAAAAAAAAGATGGTCTTCGTATTTCTGGACTCAGCTGGTCATCTGAAGCACTATTTGTTCTCCTTCTGTCATTCATGTCAATGCCAATGATTTGGCACACGATGATGGCATGGTCTGTACAAACTTTTGTCACATGATTTGTGTACACTGGACTTCATCAGGACCTATAGGGAACTGCTCATCATTTGAATCCCTATAGATCGCCTCCAGCACAGAAAATTCTCTCAGGTACTGGGATACCTTTCTTCATGGCGTTCCACCTGCTTGGGTGCACTCTTAGAACACCCTAGAGAGAATACTTTTCTCACACACTTAACAGGAATAACCTCCAGAAACTGTGAGTTTCTGTCCTCTTCCCATTTCCTTCATCAGTGCCCACATCCTGGGACAGGGATCCCAGTTGCTTGGCTTCACTACCATCTAGTTTCGAATCATGAGACGTGATATTCCAGCATTCAATCTGCCAGATCACCAGAGACTCATTCCACAGTATTTTCATATATCTCACAGCTCACTCAGGGATAGGGATTGGGTGACTATCTCTGGTCCTGCCTCCTCCTCCTGTTCTGAAGGCCCTGCTTCCTCTTCGTCCTTCACTATGTGAACTGATTAGATCTTGGATTTCTTCTTCTGTAGAGGGGAGACTGCTACTGGCACGGGTTGTTCCTCTGGTTCAGCTGCAGATTGAGTGACCATGGTGCCTGTTGATCTGCTTTCCTTTTCCTCCCCCTGAGGGTGCTGTCTAGTGGCAAGCAGTGTCTGAGAAATAGTAGCCAGGCCCAGCACACTGCAATATGTTGCTCCTCTCTGGAGTTTCAACAGCATTTCTTCTTGCAAATATTCTGTCACTTTATCAGGGTCCTATAGGTATTCAGAGGTGAACTTCCAAACCACTGGAGCTGAGAATTTCCCCCAAAACAGGCTCATTTTCTTCCACATTCCATGCTACTCATGACTACTTATCTACCCTTGGGGTAGATGAATGAATGAATGACCTTCCCAGAAATCTCCTTCTTGACTCTAAGCATGGTCTGCATCACACTGAGGACACCCGGGGACTTAACAATAAAATCATACTTTCTGTAACATCCAAGGGGAATTCAAAATTCTCAAAAGTGGTTGCAACAGACCTGAAGGAGGAAAAGGGGGTAAAAGGTTTGGGAAAATCATCCTCCCTTTCCCTCCACAGGCTGGAGTATTAATGAGTTCCCTGAGGTAGCACCCAAGGACAGGGCAGGAGAGCAACACTGAATACACATCCCAAATGACCCTTATTGCCCTTGGTGTTATCATGTTGCAAACTTACACTGTACAGGAATAAAACAATCCTGATCAATCTTCCTCTGAAAAAGAACACGGTAAGGAGCACATAGGGGAACACATACAGGTACCACATCCACATGAACAGACCAGGCAACACTGTAACCAGTGGCTCCATACCTAATAGAGAAGCGTTTAGATAAAATTTGTTTCCAAGCTGCTCTAGGTAGATCTATTTTTATCTCAATCCTTCCTGGTCCACATTGAATAACAATTAAAGCTGTCCTGGTTTAGGAATGACATTCCCCAGGTTAGTGCTTCCCCTCCCCAAGACTCCAAAACCACACACCACTCATTTCCTTCACCTTCCTGCCCTCATCTACTTGCAGGTGGCTGGAGAAAAACATTGGAGGCACAGAAGGTAAAGAGCACAGGTTGAGATAAGAACTGGAAACACCAATGAGATAAACAGTAACAGGGGGCTTGGCCATGCCCACAGGGCTCCAAGCTCCACCCATTCACAGCTACTGCAAAAAATTAAACCTGTCCTTGGCCAAAAGCAGAACATATGTACATTGTGATTCAATAGGCATGTAAAATAGTTTTTATAAATTTGTCACCTAGCTAATAATGATATTTAAAACATATCGTGTGCAATACAAGCTATACTTTAACATAGATAAGCCCATAATCCCATCACAATAGACTGATAGTAAGGAAGTGCTTAAACTGGAGATACAGCTTTTTTAGCTCACAGTGATTTGTTGATCTGCTATTTGGAATCATATTTTCTGAGTATTAATTACATGTATCCTGAGAATTTTAAAGAGATGTTCTTTGTTGACATTCTCCCTATAGAAAACTGAAAAATGGCTCTGTTAAAAGGCCTAAACACAAGATAGCATTTTGGGGAAGTATGACGGTGTGCTTCATCTGATTTGTCTTCAGCTGTTCCCTAAGGATCCTCTGTTGTTCACTATCAGTGACACAATACTAGTTTGTATGGCCCTTTTGTCTGAGCAGGGGACAGATATTCTAGTCGAAATATTCCCATATGATTGAAAAGACAATTCCTTCTCCAAAGAGCTAACAGTTTTAGTAGAATAGTGGATTAGACAAAATCATTAGTCTGAAATCTGTGTCATTAAGGAGACTTAATCATTAATGTCTCCCACGTATCATAAGTTAAGGACATACTTGGCCAAGGCTTTGCTGAATTATCATCCTTGAAAATGATTGAACACCCAAGTAATTGTTAAAGAAAATAGAGGGATGTGAGTAATGTTCAGACTGCAACGTCAGTGCTGGTAATCTGTCTGTAGTTATCCCTCAGAATGGTGTTCTAGTGGGGAAACTTAGTTCAGGGCTACAATGATTTTCTGACACTAGGCAAGTTTCCAGTGGTAGGCCAGGAAGCAGCCGCAATGCAGAATGGGCCAGAAGATTTCCCTTTACAGACTAACTACTTTTCTGTCATATTCACAACTGATTCAAATTCAACACCACTAAAATTAATAAGATAAAACCAACTGGTGATGGATTTGTTGCCAAGTTAGATGGAACCTGAGAAGTTCGAAATTCTAAGTCTAGGTAAAGAAAAAAGACCAAAACACAAAAAACTCTGACTTTGGAGGGAAAACAAATTATTTCTGATATGTAAAATGCCTTGCATAGTTGTCAAACTGAAATGGTTACCAGGTTGTAGAGGAAAGATTAAATGCTGACTGGAAAGTAACTTCAATGTAAAGATGTTTTTCTGTCAAGCAGAAATCTGCTCTTGTAACAGATTCTCCTTGGTCAGATCTAAGAGAAATCTCTATCATAGCTAGGGAGAAATGTGTGTACTCTCTCTCTCTGTTCTCATATTGAGATCATAATTTTCCTTCCTTATCTTGTGATTATAATACCTGTAGGAATGCTAAAAACCCACAAAGTTATCTGAGATTACATGAATTTGGAAAATACTACATTTTATACATTGAGTTATGGGACATGTGATGTGACTGTGGAGTGCCATTGCTTTCCATGGAACAGCTTTTTGTAGACAAAACTTTTCTGCAGCTATTGGATCTCTGTGCAGGGTTTATTTTACTTTGCAATATTAAAGTACAACTCGTCTGTATTCTTTGCTGATGTCAGACTCACTGGCTGGACTAGGTGATATTTGAAGTGTCACTAGGAAGAACACACACAAGGTTGGATCATGCTGCAGATGAAATGGTTTTATTTCTTCTACTAACCTTTAGCTGTTGTACAACTTTAGGCAAGTTGCTCCTCTGTTCTGGTCCTGTTCTGCATCGGTGTTAGATTGCATAATAATTTTTAAGCACATATGTACAAGGAGTATCTTCTGAATTTTATTTTTGTAAAGCATCTTTCTGAGTTGGATACTAAAGATACCAATTTTATATTTCTGTTTTCTGTTCATCATCCTCTTATACTAAAGGTCCTGATAGAGTATATGATGATTCAACAGGATCTGGATCAGAATTCTTTCCTGAACAAGTTTGTCTCAACAGAGAATTTAAATTATACCAGAGGGAAATAAAGCTGTTTCCAGTAGTACAGTCTAAAATAATTTTGTGACTTCATTTAATGACATGAAGCTACAGAGTACATCCTAAGTTTATTTCCCAAAGTCTAGGATTTATGTCTGCTTTACATTCACATCACTTCATAATACGATGCATTTTGACACACCATAATTTATTTTTAATAATACATTATTTCGGGAGCTGGAAAACTGTCAAACCATTGTAGGATTTATTTATTTATTTTCCATGTAAAATTAGTGTCTGCTTTGATATTGCTGCAACTCCAAATTAACCCAGTTATTCTGTGATTTGATAGCATGAGAGAAGTGTGTTTAGAATTTTCTGATTTTTAAAAAACACAATTTTCCACAGGAAGATAGTGCTATCCATCACTGCATGCTTTGTATTTACAGTTTGTTTAGTGCAAATATATTCTCAGAACAGTACATGCTACATGGTTGACTGAATAAGATGAAGAAAGAAAGGTTTAGGCTTTTGTGAGTTCCTGCCTACAAGCATGCCTAAGAAAACATAAATAGCAAACTGAAAAACAAAGTGTAATAGTATTTCCTCTAACCATCATGCATAGTTTTCCCATGTGCTTAACATTTCCTCTAGTGTATGAAAAGAGCCATACCTTTTTTCTAGCTGGTCCTGTAATTTTTAGTGGTATATCACTTTTGTGATAAAGATCTCAAAGTATAAATGGCTAGTAGTCCATATCAAGTTTTGCTGGTTATCAGTATTTCCTTAAAAATTATTGTAGTAATTATATTAAAAATATAAACATGTTTAAGTGTTTAGATTTTTTGGTTTCTCTTGCACATCATTCAGTCCTCAATTCAAATCCACAAATTTTTATTTTTTTAATTAATGATGATTATTACACTTACCATTTTTTCAAATGCTGCTACTAGAAATAGCATGAGTGTTTTGAAACATTTTTTTAAACTGTCCTCATTAGAGAAAGAAAAATGTAGCTGCACTTTTCTTTAAGGAAAAGAAGTAGAGAAACAGGCCTGAAAGCCTATCTAGTTACTTTATAGTGATAATTTGAAAGAAAAAAGAAGCTTTTTTTGGATAATGCATTTTGTTAATTAGAGCAAATCAGTCATTGTTGCTTTTCTGGTAAACTAAAAGATATTTCACTATTTTACCTTTATCTGCTGCATTCTTTTGCCAGGTAAGACATTTTAATGTACATCTTGGGTCCAGTTTCTTGGGTCCATTTCTCAAACCTTTATTCTTCTTTAGATTTAACAGATGATGCTTGATACTTATACATCTGTGATATATGATACATTTCAAATAAGATGGCTTTTATCACCCAGGAAAACACAAACAAAAGTTTTGAGTATGGCAGAGTCAATACTCAAGTTATATTTTTGTATAGCAATACCTTTGCTTCAGAGCTTACTGAGGAATCAGGTCTGAGCTCTTCTCAGGGACAATTGGCTGTCACTGTTACTTCAGAGAAAGGTGAACAGAAGCTGAAAAAAAACGCTACTGCCTTGTGGTAGCAGTAAATATTTCAAGGAAAAGTGACATATATGATGATATGATAAACTTTTGTGACATGTATTTATAATTTCCAGGGCAGATTCCAGGTAAAAGAACTGAAAAATTCATGCCAGGTAGATCAAACCTGATTGCCTTATTCTCATATAACCTATGCATTGAATTCATGATTGCTTATCTATAGTTTTGCAGAGTGCCTTAGTAATACAGGCAAGCATCTTCATGAGTAAATTTGAACACGAACTAGTATTGTGGGATTTCTGAAAAGTTTCTCTTTGTTTTTGGAATTTAAATATAAAATTCCTTTGTTTCTCTTCCTTCACTTTTGTTACATTCTGTGATTAACTTCATTAACACTGCAATTACAGAAAAAAAATGGGACTTAAATCCCATTTTCAAAATTTACTTAGGAACTGAACTCTAATAGAAAATAGTAGGATTTATCAGCCCAGGTAATTTTAAACTTAATATTCAGGCTACTAAGTAACAAAGAGTCCCATTGAAAATTTCACGCTGTTTTCAGCACTTAACGTTTACATTGTTTTACTCATCATTAAAGCTAATAAATTCTGACTGAGTGTTTGCTACAATTCTCCAATTAGTCTGCTTAGTAGCTAAGAACAAGTTTAAGGACAAATATCTTGTGGCCCACTGAAACTTTATGACAAAGATATGCTAAACACATTGCTCCTTAATTCATTTCAAATGGACACCTCTCAGTGTCGTGTTTATGTTTGTACGGATGACCATCTACTGGGAATAGTTTTATAGAAACACTGTTAGGTTTTGAGTCTATGTGCAGTGCTTGGAAGCTAATGCAGATTTTTGTTTGGTCATCTGAAGCATTGAATTCTTTTATTCTAGCAATGTTGCATGAAGTAAAATGATGAATAAAGAAGTGATTTTTGTATTAGTAAGAAAATGAAAGATAAGCTATGTATGTGTAAATTATGTGGACTTTGAAATAAAACTCCTATTTATATAACGAATATTTGAGTCCATACTAAATTTACTCTCTTTTTTCATCTCATCAGTAGCATTTAGTAATTCTAAATTGTTACATGACTAATTAAATTATATCCCGATGAAAAACATAGCATCCAATTCTGATGCTTTGTCAGTGTATCATGAATTTTACTTTATGATCTGTGGCAGTAAAAGAGGATGTGAGTAAGCCCATGACAACTGAATGAAGAATATGACAACAAAATTTCCTTTGATTCATGGATTAGCTCTCTTACTAAAAAGGTGAGACAAGGTGCAGATTTTACTAGCAGTTCTTTCCACCAGGTTCTAATGGAGCTGACAGAAGCAGAGGTGTTGGTGTCTAGAAGGTGCAAAGGGAGAGTTAAAACTGGCACGAGAAACTTTTTTAAACATTTCAAATGGTGCAAAGCACAAAAACACTTGCAAATCTTATTTTATAGTGAACAGATTTTTCCACACGCAAAGCAAAAAAGGAATTAGTTCCAAAACGTGGTTTTACCAGCTCGCCCCGGGCTGAAATGTCAGGTCCAGGTAGATTTCCAGAGAAAAAGCCAATCAAAAGTTTTAGTAACACCTCTCATAATGACATATTTAAGAAAATGGAAGGGAAGATTTGTGGCGCAGAAGAAATTAGCCTATGGTTAGAAATAGTAATGTTAGATCATTCTACTCATTACTGGTTGCACCTCCTAAAGGGAATCTTGCAAGCACTGGACCCAATTAAACGTGGTAAGAACCACAGGAAATATGTTACATGTGGTAAAACCAAACACAAGACCACTGAAAACCAAAAAAATGCATGGGAGTTGAAGGTTCAGGCATGCTTGATAGGTAAAGCTTTATAAAATACCCTAAATGCTTAAGAGCCTTGTACTTTATTTGTTCTGTCCAGCTCTCAGCATATCATTTTCTATGATATTTAAAGAAGTATTTTTAGAAATATGTATCAAACTGCTACTTTTTTTGATAGATTGTTCTTAGTTGACTTATTGGGGAAACTGACATTTTAGGCTCTATTAGTGCTCAATGACTAGACAATTACCACAGACTAAAAGATTAAGGAAATACTTTTTACACTCCCTCAGGTGTTATTAACAATATGAAAGAAATTTTACACAAAGTTTCCTTTGTCTGATTCTTTTCATATTGAAGTTTTTTGAAGAACTGTCTTTAATGGTGGCAACTATCTTGAGTTCTATATGATTCCTCTGGGTAAATATAGGCTTCAGTGTACACTCTTGTTGACTCTACTTTCAGTGACTTCTATGTATCTTTAAAATAGAAAATAAAGGAAAGTCATTCATTGGGAATAAATTTATCCATTAGCTCTTCTAAAGGAATACATTCACATGGATGTATACTTAGTATAGAAAACTGTCATTGCACAAACCCAAAGTTGACTTACTCTCCAAGAAAATTGTGGTTTTTTCATTAGGAAATGGTAAAGAAGATGAATATGAAGACCTTTTGCAAACGTAAACTCACTTGTGGGTGTGAAGTGTAAATTTCAACAGATTTAAGGAGTGGTCTGATGAGTTTAGAAACCTCTACCTATATTTTATTGTTGGATCTAAAATGTGGTCCCATAGAATTAGCAACCTGATTAAACCTATGTTTTCACATACCAAAACAGCTATTCTACCACATTATTGTGAGAGCATGTCTGCATTACAGATTTTGACAGAAGGCTTGCAAGCAATGTAAAAAGTTCTGGTCACAAATCTATTATCAATTTACATATCCCACTCTTTGTTTTGTGCCTCACATATAACAATAAAACATATTGAAATCTCTAAATGCAGTGGCTTACTGGGGAGGAACAAAACTCATGGGTTTGACATGTGCAACAGTTAAATCTCATGTACTCTTCCTCTTTAAGTAGACAAAACCAGTTATTGATGGGATCATAAAGATTAAAATACCATGTGTGTTTTTAATCAAATTTCTATTCTCAGAAGATGCTACTAGAAGACATTTTAATATACAGTTACACTTAGAAGTGGTCATTCAAAACCAATTTCCTAAAATTTTGAAAGTTTTCTCAATACAAGTATCTATCAAGCCCACTTAAGGAAATATCTCATATTCTGATAAATAAATAGGATTTATGAACAAATTAAATAAATAAGACTTCGTCACATGTGATGTTTTACCATTAGTATGATTTTTTAGTTTGAATGAGGAGGAAAAAAACTTAACATAGAAAAAACAACACAACAAATTGAAGCAGCACAATTTAAATTATTTTCTTTATGCCACAACTTTCTCAATTAATTTTGTCATGTAGATAAGGAAGACAGAAAGAGTGCTGAGAGAAGGACAAGCAGAAGGAGGCATACCTGACCAAATCAAGATGGCAGCTACCTCCCCTACCCAGAAAAAAACCAGGCATGGCTACAGGACGGAGACAAGATGGACACCCTCTAGTAATCCCGTGGTTACTTTGCACATTAATAGCTTGCACCTTGATTGTCTGAGCCATCAGCATTCCACACTTGTGGATTAATTGTTCTCCTAGGATAATAGTAATGTCCTTATCTCAAGTTCCCATCAAGGTTCAAATTGGTAGACATATTTGAGGAAAAGAGAAAAGGTGGATACCAAAATTTTTGTGTAACCCAGGACACACGGATCACTCAGAAAATGTCCCCATAAGTTACACTAGGATGCACTTCTTACTATTCCTTCTTTTATATTAAAAGCAAGAAAGTAATGTTAAAATTGTATTTCAAGTAAATTAATGAGAAAACAAAGAATTTTTTAAACACTTGATTTATGATGATGATAATATGAAGCAAATACAGTTAACAAAACAAATATTTTTGTCAATTGTGAAGGTATTGAAAACAGATATACCATTTTTTAAATCATCTTCGTCAAACCTAAATAGTTGCTACGGGAATCATCTCATTTCTAACTGAATTGCCCGACCACTGCATTGAATTATCCTGATGCACACGTTATTTATACCTATAATTATCTTTTACATACCAGATGCTAAAATGCCAAAGATTAACATCAAATTCAAAAATACAGAACTCTGTATAATAGGAAATACCAAGCATAACAATAAAGACAGTTTCCTTCTTTTAAATGCTTGCTTTATGAGATGGATCTAAGTCCAGAAATGGACATGAAAAACCATCAAGAAGCAGAAAGTCATCACTGTTTGGCAATGGAGCTCAGTCTTGTACACTGCAGAAAGACTGAGCATTTTCTAAGGTACTTATTGGGTAAAGCATGAAAGTGAATGTCTCTGTGATTTAAAAAGTCTTACATGAATGAGTGCAGGTGTGATGACTTCAGTATGTCATGTATCTGGAAATAACATCTTGATGGTTTCAAAATTTACGTTTAAACAAGTTAGCTAATGCTATTCCTGCTGTAGAACAGAGGCTGTAGGATGCAGCTGAAACCAGACCAGGTGTTAAGATCCAGTTACTAAAATGATTAGAGAGATGCTTCTACCTGAATTAAGAAGTAAATGAGACCATATGCTGACCACAAAGCAAAAAGAAGTCTCATTTCTCCTCTTTGGAAGTTTCTCCTCTTCAGTTGGTTTAACACAGTTTTATGAATATTGTTATTAGAATTTTTCTTGGTAAAGAGTTATTTTTTTCGCTTACATCTGGGTGTATTTGGTGTCTCTCTGTGTATTGGAGAAACAAGGTATTGAATCCAAAGGGAGGAGACTTCTGTCTGAGGTCCTCAAATTGTCTTAAACTGAGACACCATGTTAAATAATTTACCTCATAATGTTGAAGTTAATACAGCTAGCAAGACTGGCTTGCTTTGGAGTTTAATGAGACCTTAAATGCTCTGACTTTAGAGCCAATAGTCACAATTACAGTAAGGCAAAATAGGAATTCATTACAAACTGGGAAAAGCATTTTCCAGATGATAAATTGTTCAGTTTTGCCACTTTTGTGATAAAATCTTCAGCTATTCAGTGCAAGACACTGAGAGGGACATGCATGCTAGAGACATCATAATTTATTTGTTGTCAGCTAAGGGATCACAGAATCATAGAATCAATCAGGCTGGAAAGGACTTCCAAGATCATCAAGTCCAACTCTTGGTCCAACACCACCATGGTTACTAGGCCATGGCACTGAGTGCCACACTCAGTCTCATCTTAAAAACCTCCAGGGATGGTGAATCCACCACTTCCCTGGGCAGCCCATTCCAATGTCTGATTACTCTCTCTGTAAAAAATTTCTTCCCAACATCCAACCAAAACCTCCCCTGGCAGAGATTAAAGACCATAGCCGCTACTGCTGGATGCCTGGCAGAAGAGACCAACCCCCACCTGGCTACAACCTCCTTTCAGGGAGTTGTAAAGAGTGATGAGGTCTCCCTTGAGCCTTCTCTTCTCCAGGCTAAACAAATCCAGTGCTCTCAGCCTCTCCTCGCAGGACTTGTGCTTGAGTCCCTTCACCAGCCTCATTACTCTTCTCTGGACCCTCTCCAGTGCCTCAATATCCTTCCTGAACTGAGGGGCCCAGAACTGGACACACCAGTGCTGAGTACAGGGGAAGAATCACTTCTCTGGTCGTGCTGGCCACACTGTTTCCTGATACAATATTTCCTGATGCTATGTTCCTGATACTCTGTGCTGTGTTGCTTTGTATAAGTGCGCGGCTCGGTCACCAGTGTTGAGTTCCTTTCTATTTGGAGGTATTGCGTAGGTATTTCACCAGTTGTTCTTTCATGAAAACTAGTTTCTAACCATTATAAGTGAAGCATTCCAGAAAGAAGACTGTGTTCTTTGTGGGATTTGTTTAAAAAGCTCAAACATTTATTTTCTTTTCCCCTGTAAGTAAACAGTAGTTTTTAAATTGCTGTTGTTTACTTACCTTTCATGTATTGATGATTCAGAAGGTGATTCTAATTTTGAAACTTGCTTTTAATTGTGATTATGTTGTTGGCTTTGTTGGCTCATTGGTTGGTTGGTTGGTTGGTGTTATCCTTAATTCAGAATTTTTCTAGTCAGAGGTGTTGTGCTTTAGGTCAATTGAAATAGAAGGATAAAATTCCCTTTCCCGTTCTTATTTATAACACTTCTATCATATGAAAGGGGAGATTTTCTTAAGCCATTTGTGTCTGATTATGCTCTCAGTGCTCCAGAAAAGCCAAGGCCCTTGTGCCCGACCAATCTGTCAGCATCCCGTTATAGGGACCCTTCACTGAACAGTCCGCTGGATCGGAGAGAAGTTTAACTAACTTGTTGAGGGTCATGTGTGAACAGAAGGACCCTCTCCTGGATTTCCACACCTTTAATTGTTCTGTTATCAAAAAGATAGATTCAGGGACACATACCAACAGCATGAAAGAGACTCCCTTCTGGGTCTCCACAGGCGAGCATTTTATCCTCCGCTGGCAGCTATCAGTGCCCTTGAAGGACATTTTACAGATTATGGATTAACACCAATAATATAATAGAAAATTGTGACAAGTTAAGGTTTGAAGATTGCCAGTGATAGTATCTGGCTGCAAAATCATATTCAAAGCAATANCAGGGACACATACCAACAGCATGAAAGAGACTCCCTTCTGGGTCTCCACAGGCGAGCATTTTATCCTCCGCTGGCAGCTATCAGTGCCCTTGAAGGACATTTTACAGATTATGGATTAACACCAATAATATAATAGAAAATTGTGACAAGTTAAGGTTTGAAGATTGCCAGTGATAGTATCTGGCTGCAAAATCATATTCAAAGCAATATACAGATGTATTGGGTCTGGCTGAGCTGGAGTTCATTTCCCCACGGTAGCCCTCACAGTGCTGTGTTTTGCATTCATAGCTAGAAGCATGTTGATAACACACTGGTGTTTTGGCTACTGCTGAGTACCAACTCTGTAACATTCGTTTCTCAGTCAAGATCTTGGGAGGGGCACAAGTGGACCAGTTGACCCAAATTGACCAAAGGGATATTCCATACCCTAGGGTGTCAGCTCAGATATAAAAGCTAAGGTAAGGAGCAGGAAGGGGGGCATTCATTGTCTCCAATGGCTGCCAGCTGAGGAACCGTCACACGTGCTGAAGCCCTGCTGCTCTGGAGTGGCCGACCGTCACCGCTCACGGGAAGTAGAGAATAAATGCTGCTATCTTTCACGTCACTTTTGCACATGTAAGCTTACAGTTTGCTTCTGCTTTAAATAAAGTGCCTTATCCCAACCCATAAGTTGTTTTCCACCTTACTCTCTCCCCTATCCAGCCAGGAAGGGGAATAATAGAGCAGCTGTGTGGGCACCTGGTGTCCAGCCAAGGTAAACCTGACACAACAGATAAGCTCTAATCCCTAACAAAATCTAACTCAAGAGAATCAGTCAGCACACACAGAGTACAGTTCTTACTGATCTCTATGAGGGAGAAAACAGCTTCATTGAACAGATCCTTGAATGATCCCAGGAATTACTGTGAGTCTGCTCTAACTTCTCCCCCTTTTTAACTTACTTTTATTCTATTTTTATGTTTAGGTGGAGCTTAAGTGAATCTAGTCATCCATTATGTTCAGTGGTGAGTAATTGTACCTTGGAGATGGGTAATGTCAGTTATCTGACTTAACCTTTAGGATAGAGGTGTACATCTGTGACCTTGTTGTGCTTGCTGGTTCAAGTAAGCACAAGTAAGATTTCCAGCAAGAAATCTTTCTACTCCCTTGTTTGAAAGCTGCTATGGGGCTTATCCCATAACCAAAAGAGGTTCCTCTTTTGCAAAGGTTTTGAGAGAGAATGGTTGTGGTGTCTCTACTCTACACCACCCTCCACTTCATCCTCCTTAGCATGTATTGCATGTGGCATTGTGGTCAGGCATGTTGACCACATCCCATCCATGGGAGTATCAACTGCATTTCACCCTGGGAATAGCAATTGCGTATCACCTATAATTTGTGTACAGTTATAACTTTTGCTAGACTGTGGACATAACTTCTTAGTTTTATTTATTTTTGCCCCCAGTCCTTTTCCCACACATCTCTTATGAAAATGAACATATTATGCCTTTCATGCCTTGAGAGGTGGAGGGGTGGCTCTGTATGTTAGAGAGTCTCTTGACTCGGTAGAACTTGAAGTCAGCAACGATAAAGTTGAATGGCTGTGGATCAAAATCAGGGAGAAGGCCAGCAAGGTTGATATCCTGGTGGTAGTCTGTTACAGACCACCCAACGAGGATGATGAGGATGATGAATTCTTCTACAAGCAGCTGGCAGATGTTTCAAAATCACCAGCC
>VYXB01010184.1:441727-657448 GCA_013397135.1 Pachyramphus minor | reverse complement strand
TCTTGCTCTTCCTAGAAGGATGAAGCCCGTCTGACTTGAGGAGAGTAGGTACCATGGAGTTTGCACCATGGTCAAAAACCCCAAAATTTTGATGGTGACACCAATCCTTTAGCCACCTGTTGATGAGATGAGCTTTTCTACTCCTTTCTTTATTTAACTCTCATCCATCCCAGATAGCACAGGAACTGAGGCAAATATCACTTGTGCTCCTGTCCCATGAACTGACGGTCCCAGTGCTTTAAAGTCTTTTTTAATTATCCTGGCACTTCTTCCATTAATATAGTACAGTTCCATAGTGTGAATATGACATTAAAACAAAAAATACCTGTTCCAGTCTTTTTCTGAAGTTGGGCTACAATTTAAAAAATTTTCTCCTTGCTGGGGAAGGGAAGAGCCTTTTCCTACTTCTCACTGTTCTCTCCAAACTCAGTCACTAAAGTAGTTTTATTTCACTTGTACATTTATCCATCTCATGGTGGAAACTCTTAAATCTGCTCACGTTTCTGCTTGCTTTACACTGTAGTCATCCTACACTCAGTAGGGGTGAATTTTTTTCTACAGCACTAGGTCTTTGCAGTCTAGTGAATTCTGGAGTGCAAGTTCTCTTTCTGCTATATTCTCATTGGCATTTACTCACCTTCCAGCAAGGACTGGGTACAGCACAAAAACAGACTATGAGATTTATCCAACTAATGCAGATGTCTGCTATGCAGAGAGTTACTGCATATCAGAGTTAGTCCCTTTAAGGTTGTCTTATTGGAAAGAAACAGGAACTCTTACATCACAGTACAATTCCTCTTAGACAGGTAAAATAGGTCAGATGAATCACTACTTAAAAGTGCCTATTTCTGACCACAGAATATAAATTGAGTCCTAGGTGACTTGCCTAGGTGCTGGCATCTGCACTGTAGGTGCATTTAAATGAGATGAAACCTTCTACCAGAGCCTGTTTCAAGTGTTGACTCTCCTGATCACTGGTTCATCTCTTACAGCAGGGAAAACCTGGTGATGCCCATTAGCATACTTGGAATTCAGCATGCAGTGGTTTCCTTATGAAGATTTGCAATGACTCATCATCATCCTACATATTGACCTGACCCCCAAATTAAACTGATGACTATTTATTTCTTTACAAAACTACAGCAAATAACTCTTTTTGCAAAAGAGTCAATCTTCTACATCTAAGAAATCCACTAGTAAATCATTTAGCATTCTGGTTACTGGATATCTTCATCTGCGAGCAGTCCTATTTCTGAAGTTGGGGTCCCTTTGTAGAAGAAATGTAAGTATTCTGTGGCCAGAGTGATAATAAGTGGAAAGACTAGTTCTGTCACCAATAGGGTTACACAACAGCAAGCGGTGGTAACATATGCAAGAGCATGTCTCTTTTCTTCCCTAGATGAGCTTTGTGACCCCCCTTTGGGTGATGCCTGCCAAGTCAAATTTCATCTTCAACAGTTGAAGCTTGGCAGAGAGTAAGCAACAGAAAGTGGAATCTCTTCAGGGCAAGGACTAGATAACATTAATAATAGACACTGCTACCAGCTCTTTCCCAGTTGCTCACTGACAATATTTTATTTTTGGTCTTTCATATGGTTAATTTAAAATGAGAGAATCCTCATAATCCTTTGTGATTTTCTTGGATCAGTTAGATTGATGTGGTTACACTGAAATACTTTCTTTAGAAGGAATAATTTCCTTCCACAACTTGCAGAGTCATGCTCTTAGCAATGGAGAGACAGAGGCTCCATCTTTGTAGTCATAAAGGTGAAATTCCAAAGTTCTACCTCTCCTGTTAAGACCCTGAGCGGGTGAATCATCCTGAAGCACTGCAGCAGTACCTAAATGGTGCACAGACCTTGGGCCACCCCTTCAAAGTACGCAGGTTGTTTTATCCGTACGGACCTAGGACTGATAGGTCTTTTCTTGGAGGATGGAAAAAATCAATTTAGTCCCCAGTTCCTGTTCTGACTTTCAGCAATGCAAAAACACCAACCTGCTAAAGTCTTTGAAAAATCCTTTGCTAATCCTGACATTTTTTTTTTTTCAGTTTGCAGTTATCTGACTGATTTATAGTAGTTTCAAAGGGAACTGAGCACTCCATCTATTATCAATTAAACCTCACCTCTTGCTAAACTGTAGAAAGACTAATCCAGCTGTATGGCTGTTACTCACTAGGCACCATCTACCAGCAGAGATATTAGAGGTCTTGAACTTTACAGAGAGCATTCTCATAGCACTTACTGAGTTATGTACAGTTGCCACAAATTCCCCTTGCATAATGATGAAAGTATGCTACAATGATGCAGGACAGTGTTATTTTCAATCAAATTTGTGTCAGGTGGGGATATGATAATATATTTTTGTGCCAGTCTGTTACTTGGAATACCAAATATTTTAAACAGCTGTAAGAAGGTTCAGAAACTCAGGATTCCCAGGCTAGCTGGTTTCCTCAAGTGACTGAGGGTGAAATTAATTTTATCAGACTTTAATATAAAAAACATTTAGATTCATTCCTAACAATTCGATAGCTGAAATCAGGTGAGATGAATCCTGTCCTAATTCTGTGGTGGGACTCCTAATTTCCTAATTTATGGAAGTGAAAAATGGCACTGTTATAGTAAATGAACAGCTCAGCAATCCCGTTTCTATCTCTGATAGTGACCAGTATCATATCTATATGTAGTCTTTGAAAGAAATGGATCATCGTATCCTGGTTATCCAGGTTGATTTTTCTCCCACAGTTGTTTCTTTAATTGTGCTCAACAAACCTATAAGGACAACTTTCTTTCTGGGAACAACAAAAGTAATGAACCTGGCTTAAAATCGAGGGTATTTGTATCTCCAATAGATTGTATTCAACTGCTTTATCCTCACAGCAGCTGGTGTGCTACAATTCAGTACAATTCAGCTGAATTGGTACCATGGCTGCAGTAGAGTCCTATACCTCCTGTGAGTGAGGCAAAGACCTCACTGAGACTAAGGATTTGACTAGACTGAAAAAAATGCAATTAGGTAATTTTGATACTTGCAAATCCAGGGCATTCTTTCCATATAAAATATTAATCCATTTGGAAAAAATATAAATCTAACTTCTCTTTTCGCTCTAAAAAAATAAATATAGCATTTTAATAAAGAGTTATTTATTCCAGAGGGAAAATTTCCAACTTTGAGCACTCCAGATCCTGATATTTCATCCTGAAATATTGCAGGATAGAAGCATTTAATTGCTCAGGATTAACTGTTCACCACTTTATTTGTATGCTTGAACCTATGCAAACTCAAGTCCTGGAGCACTTCCTAAGGAGGGAAGCTCACAGTGCAGTTTCTGAGAAATGGCTGTGAAGAGGCTGGGCTCTGACTGGGCTTTCTGCCTGCCCCCTGTACATAACAGGTAGAACCTGAGTAGCAAAGCTTATCCTAAACTTGTACACTGCATTCAAATGCAATGTGGAAGCTTACTTTTTGCTATGGGACAAATCCTGTTCACTTGTTCTAGTGATGAATTTTACTGCCTTCATTATTTGTCATGTGGAAAGCTTACTGGACTATGACAGCGCTGGCCCAAGAGCAAACTGTTGCCCTTCTCACCACTAAAAGATTCATTTTTGAAAGCAGTCAAAGCAGGTTTCAATGACATTTGACTCTAAGTTTGTGTATGGCAAAACAAACCTATAAAACCCCACTTGCCCCCTCTACTTCCCTTTTGATTTACAAAGGTGGAAACTTTGAGGATATCTTAACTGTAGACAGTAAAACACTTTCAAAAACACATTAAGAGTGTCAAAAACCACCTTTGAGATGAGTAACATCTTTTAAAGTAATGGGCTAAATCAAACCTAAACCTTTGCTGACACTTTGATTGCATTTCTGTTACTTGGTGTAATGAAAAATTAACTTTACACATAAAAAATTTATTGTAGCTTCTTTTATTGCCTAGGAAGAAAAGTTTAGTGTAGCCAACTGAACGATGCTTTTTCATGGATTGTCACTTTAAACACTTTATTATTGTAACTTATGGGGATGTTTGTAAGCAAAGGAGTGTTATTTATTCTGTAGTACTCCCATTTGCTCACTCGTTATGCTCATCATGGGTCTATGTAATAAACTTCATAATATCACACATTAATGGGGTTATTTAAAGTATAACTGCTATAAGTTAATGTGCAAGTGCCTTGCAGTTTTCCCATGTTTACTTGCAATTTTGAAATAATGTTCAAACGTGCTCTGAGTCTGAGAAGAATCACATACTTTGGTGCAATAATGTATGGGGAAATGTACAGTTATTTAATAAATATAGAGGAATTGACATTAATGTCTGTGTATCATTTGGTATACCTATTCATTAAAATGATTGCTTGATTCTTATTTGTAAGAGATAAAACATATTTAGTGCCATTTCGTGCAAATGGCAAATACTTGCCCAAAGCAGTACAAACTTTGGAAAGAGTTAGAATATTGTTGAAGTCTCCCTCATTTTCCTAAGAGATAAAAAAATGAGAAGAAGCTAACTACAGTTACCCAAAGGCAAGAACTCTGATGATTAACTTTATTATTGCTTATTATGTTGTTATTATTATTATTCCTTCTTTTGCATGTTGACCAGATCTATACATCTATAACTCTCTTCCATGCTTTCTGCTGAAGGTTTTTTTAAAAGAAAAGCTTGAGAACTTCAGAATTCCTAATAATTTTTGTAAGAAACTGTTATTTTCTGATGGTCTTAAAAGCTGCTGAATAATTTTTCCTTTGTTGTCAAAACCAGAATGTGTATGTATGATCAATAATGTCTCAAGTAGCTGAGTATTGAAAACACAGATTTTTATATTGCCTAGTAGAAGTAATCAAACTTCCCAGGATGCTGTGATTTTGTGTTGAAATTGATAAACTTTAACCTGACTATTCAGATGATAATTATTTTACTCTATGAGTTTCCTGTACTGTCACTGTTCTTCAAATCAATTTTTAGCCATCTGAGTACAAACAGCATATATCAAAAAGTTGATCCGACGAAATTACATCACTTGCAAAAGCAGATGTTCCCATTATTCAGAAGAAGCAATTGATTTTTCGGAGTACTTCCTGATCCTCCTGAGAATGACAGCTAGTGATGAGGAAACCTCTCGGTAAAAGTCAGTGATGTAAAATTGAAACACCATTTTACATGACAGATGATAGCTATTAATTTGCGAACAGATGTGTGTGCTGTAGGACAAATGCCTGTAAGTGAGAAGTCTGCATCAGAACAGCCTAAGCTTAAATAAAGAAATAACTGGACAGAGGTGATACCTAGTGCACCTTGAAGGTTAATTCCTCTGCATTTCACACGAGCTATCCCTGGTTTGCTCTCTACAGCCACTTTCAGATTTGGTTTCCAACCCCTTCCCCCCCCTTCATTATAACAGATAAAAGGACAGGATCTTTGGTTTCAAAGTGACCCTGAAAAGTTCAGACCAAAGCCCTTTTAAATTCCATTATCTGAAATGCAGAAATCCTCTATGAAATGCTTCCAAGCATTGCCATGGAAACATGATGTCACCTGGTGACAGAACCAGCATTGTAGCATTTAGCTGAGACCATGCTTCTTCCTCCACAAGCAAAAAGGTGATTTTGAAAGTGGGGGCCCACCTGATCAAACTCTAAGCATTTCCACTCACCCTCATGGAGAGAAACCACTTTCATTTTTCATCTCTGAACTTGGGGCAGGGTCTAAATCACACAGATAGGAGACTTGAGAACTTTCAGTATCAAGAAGTGAGAGCGAATGGAGAACAAACATTATCAGTCAGTATGTGCCTTACAGGCAAATGAGAAAGGGAGTAGCTGTGAACCTGACTCTGCAGACTGGCTGGTCCCCAGGAGTCATGGATAAAACGCACAGCTGCTTCTCAGGGACTCAGTTTGGGCACTGCGTGTGTGTCTCACCTGCCACATCACACATGTAAATGATATTTCACTATATTTATCTTTTTCTCTATATCTATCTATTTCCATGCAATTCTGACATGCTTTAAATGCTGTGCTTTTCCTTTGGGTGACTGGCAGATTTTAGATTGAGCTTTAAACTTGTGAGGGTGGATCCTGATTATATGGGTGCACTGCTTCACTATTATGGGTCTCAGATGAGAAAAACCTCACAGTCAATATGCTTTTCCTCCAAGCTTTTAATAGCCTCAAGAGCAAGAGAAGTACAGAAATTACCCATGAAATCTGCTACAGGATGAGAAAAATGAGATATTTTGGCACAGATTGGAAGTGAAGAAAACAGAAAGGGGGCTGCTGGGAGTCTTGGCCACTGGCAGTCACACACAGGAGCAATTGCATTATCCTCTGGAGAATTTAAGCGTGGTACGCATACATTTTCCCCTATTTTCTCAAGTGTGTTTCTGGCTTCTTTACTGTTTCCAAATTCTGGAACCCATGATGCTTCTCAGATGTGCAAGGGAGAGCCAAAACTGCATTATAGTGCACTGAGGATCTTTTGCAAATGTGCGTGTCAAAGTTCTCACTAACCTTAATCTGAGTTCATAGTCCTTGCAGCATCAGTGAAAGTAACACCTCATAATGAAACCCTGAAAAAAGTTGCAAGACAAATGTGATTTCAATATTTACAGCAAATCTGAAACACATATAAAAGTTGTCCAGTCCATCTCTGCTGGGTTTTATTTGGATTTACACCAAGAACACTTAGAAAAGTTATAACTGGGATATTAATATCTCCCATTTTCTTCCAAATAGGTTAGATTGCTGAACATCAGTTGTAGTATAAAAAAAAGAATATTTTAATGGAGAGAAACTCTAAAAATCACATTTAGGAATGCTTGGAATCATGCAAGATTTTAAAGTATTTTTATTTGTGCTGATATTCTTAAGGTTTTGTTCTCTAGAAGGAAATCAAAATAGGAAATTGAAATACATTTATTCTGGTCTTTAATAGTGCTTGCTGTTGTGATGTGTGAAGACCAATAACTTCAACTCTCCCATCACTCTTCTCTTGTTGATTTAAAACCAACTTAATTTAGTTGTACATCTTCTCCTCACAACGGGTGAAAACCAGTCTCAGGCCTCTGAGTCCAGCACCTCACCATATCATTCCACTCCTTGTCATTCATCTTTTAGACCTACTGAGCTTTATTATAGACTACATTACAGTGATTCAGAGACATTTACAGAAATCAATTTTTCTGATAATTTGTAATTGTCTCCTAATTTCTAGTCTGTGTATATTCACATTTTTCTGCTGAGCCACATTGAGTTTTCTCATCATGGCAGATAGAAGTCAAAACCTGCTCTACCCCTGCTATTCATAATCTGTCTTGCCTTTTAATCTCTATAACTATTTTTTTGATGTGTAATTTTGCCGTTGTACCTTTTAAAAAAGGATTGCCCTTACCTCTCTAATAAGTGTGGATGATTCTATGCTGTACTTCGGTGGCAATTTTTTGCAGCTAAACTGAGTTGTTTTCCACGGTTTACTATAATTCCCTACCACAATCATCTGGGATGAAGCCAGCAAAGAGTAACCTGGATTGTCGCAGTTTTTCACTTTGGAGGGCACTCATTTTCTTTGAAATCGATGATGATTACTCCTTACATCTTGAGGATTTAGCTGAGATCAATTGCTGTTCAGCATCTATCAAGTGTAGGTTTTGTATGTAGGTGCTGAACTTTGGATTCAGGCAACCCACCTGTAAGGACCCTTATTTGGAAACACTTGCAATGAGCATCTAGTTCAGAAGGAGTATCTCACATGGTGTATGTACTGCTATGTTCAGCAACAGTGACAAATCTGAAGGCATTGGGCACCCAGATCAGGGTGTTTACCT
This sequence comes from Pachyramphus minor, assembly GCA_013397135.1. Taxonomy (NCBI): domain Eukaryota; kingdom Metazoa; phylum Chordata; class Aves; order Passeriformes; family Tyrannidae; genus Pachyramphus; species Pachyramphus minor. The sequence goes on along the minus strand of VYXB01010184.1, from coordinate 649,622 downwards.
TGTCCAGCTCATGCTAATGGTCTGTTGCAAGTCCTATTTCACTGGGCATGAGTTAACTGTTTAGCTGCAGTCATATTTCACAAGATTGTTGAGTTAACATTACATGAATTATACACGGTTTATAAAATGATTATTTAATCAGTGGAAAATTAAGTTCATAGATGCTTTCAAAATCTGAACTAGGACATTCATCAGCAGAACTGCTAAATTTTTAATCGAGTCTGCTGTGCTTGATGTAGCTATCATTCTAAATTGCCCTCTCTCTGCTGGTCCTCTTACTGCAATATATATCTTTGTGTTATCCTTTCCTCATTGCTAATTGATTTTTTTCAGCTCAGATTTAAGGCAGAGTGACATGTCATTCAGAATGTTCATCAAAGGACAGTCTTACTTACTTTTAACAAATGAAATGCTTTAGGATGAGTGAATTCAAATAGTGTCCAAAGTTCTTTAGTTCCTTCTTAGAGATATCCTTTAAAAGGAAAGATGACAGAGTCATAAAGAGGAAGGAGTTTTGTTTGTCTTGAAATACTCTGGCCTGGATTTGTTCTGGGATTTGACTGCTTCAGTCATTTCTGGAAAAGGTCCAGATGAAGAGAAGAAATGATCAGTACGGTTTCTCCAGGTATAAACCATTTTCCACTCTATGTAAGAATTCAGTTCTGTAAAAACTTCTAGAACCTCTTTTTCATTAAAACCATGAAAAAAATATGTCCAAAGAGAACAGCTCCAGGAAATTTACCATGTGTATAATCTGAAAGTCTAGATACCCACCCAGGTAAGGGAAAGAGCGCAATGTCTTCTCAACCTTGATTTCTCACATCCCACTGAGTAAATTTCTCAGGAGGGCCAGTACCTGAAGAGAGGAAGCTTTTTCTGGTAGAGATACATTCACTTCATCCTATCAACTGTACCTGTGATCCAGCCTGTTTCTAAAGGAACTTGATATTCATGTAGGAAGCCAAGCAGTCTTGCCTTTACTCACCTGAACAAACACACAGCTAAATCTCCCTGTAAGCACTAGCTGTCTGCACAAGCATATTATGAAGCTCACTGTGCATTTTCAAGCATCTTCAATTTGCTCATCATCAGAATAGGGTTCACCTCTACTTGGTACTTCCTATTACTATTACCTATTACTTATTAGTTCTGAATGGCATGGCTTGTCATATTAGTCCTGAAGTCTAAAGCTTAGGGTCATTTCTTAAGGACAACCAGGCCTTGAATCTGTCAGTCAAGTTAAACACAAATAAGAGACTTTTACATATAGGCATAAGTGTAAATAAAAAACATGCACAATTGTCCATGTGGCAAATTTCTTTTCATGTTGGGTTTCCAAATTTACCAAATGTTGGTTATAAGCCTGTGTACCTCCATAGCCCTGAATGATGGTAGAAACTGGATCTAAAATGTGGTACAAGATGAATATACATTTCACATATCAAAAGATGGAGAGACAACTATAAATTCATACATACATATATATATTATAATAATGCTATTTATAGCAAAGAGTTTGATGATTTTTGATGTTCACTATGATAAAAGAGATTAATTAATTGGCATGAGCTAATAACACAGTGTCAGCTCTATAGTTGCTTCAACTGAAACGGACCTTACACAAAGTGAAAGGAAAAATATTACTTAAAGTTCTAAAACACCATTTATCTAGCTGGGAAATGAGACTAGTCCTTCACATATTTGTCTTGAGTTTGCCTGTGAACTCTGAAAGTGCCCATGTGAAACTTGCCTAAGAGTGTCTATTATTTCCAGAGCAATTTAAGAGCTGGATATTTGGGATAGCACTCTGCAAAGTCACATGAAACCATAACTAGTGGATTTACACACTTTCTTGCCTTACTGTCCAAATTCCTGGAACTCTCTCAGATAGCAGTGCGTTCAGGGTGAGGGTTGTCCCCAGCACATGCTGAAGTCCCAGATATGTGTATGTGTCTGCCAGAGGGAAGGTGCCCCAGTTGCCATCAAGATGCTCCTGGAACATGTTTTGGCTACATCGATGCCCACACATAGTGTCCTTCAGCAGAAAACCAGGACCCCAGGGGGATGGTGAGTGACAAGGACAGACCTGGGCTTGGCCAGCATATGGAGACCAGACCCCACATGGAGCAGACTGACTTCATGTAGACTCAGATGATAGCACTTGGCATTGAACCTGAATAGTATGAGGGTGACTCAGATAGGAATTAATGTACAATTTAATAAACTCATTCATGAATTATAGTTATAGAAATGTTCCTAAAAACCCATTAAAATTTTGAAGGTTTTTCACAGACAGTTTCAGCTCCCAGTACCCTTCCTGGCATACAGAGAATCTTCCTGGTCTTGAGAGGGGCAAGTTCAGGGGCAATTCAGAGTCTGCAAGTACAGGTGAAGTGCCAGAAGTCCTTGTATCCCCTATAGATTGTTAGGTAGGGTTTGGATGGGGCTCAGTACGTTACCTCTTTTGCATACATCTCAACTTATGCTGAGTTGTACCTGAGAAGCCAGGCATGTAACAGGTCTGATACTCTGAGGTGCCTGAGTCCTCTGTTGCCTCTTCCTCCCAGAAATTTGGGCTGCATAATGCCTCCATTTTACTCAATAAACTCAAGTTATGTTTTTCATCCTAACCCCATGTGAGGGTGTGGTTCTGGTGAGAGAAACTGCTGCTGGGCCATTGCCATGTCAGGGAAGCACTAATTGCTTAAAAAGGCAGGTATGTTCACCTCCCCAGCTTCCTTGGTTCTGCATTTCAGGTGTCCTCACCCTATGCCAAGGAACATTAAAAGGGGAAGTTATCATTTTAGCTGAACGTTTTGCAGCCCATTTATCCTTTGTTTTTCAGGTTACTGACCAACAGCAGCTCAGTGTGAGCCAGCTGTAGTCCTGGCAGCCCAGAAGGCAAAGTCTGTCCTAGGATGCATCACACACAGCACAACCAGATGGTCAGAACAAGCGACTGTCCTGCTATGCTCAGTGCTGGTGTGCCCTCACCTGGAATGCTGTGTGCTGTGCTGATCCCCTCAATTTAAGAAAGATGTTCAGGTCTCTGAATACATCCAAAAGAGAGCAACAAAGCTGATGAAAGGGCTAGTAGGAATCTCCTGTGTGGAGTGGTTGAGGACTCTGGGCTGGGCTGGTTTGGAGAAAAGAAGGCTGAGGGGCGACCTCATAGCTCTCTGCAGCTTCCTGAGGAGGGGAAGTGGAAAGGGAGATGTCGATCTGTTCTCTCTGGGATCAAGTGACAGACACATGGGAACAGTTTAAAGCTGTGCCAGGGGAGGTTTAGGTTGGACATTTGGTCAACCTTTACTGAAAAGGTAGTCAAACAGTGGAACAGGCTTCCCAGGGAAGGTCCAAAGCCTGTCAGTGTTTAAATGGCTTTTGGACAATGTCCTTAACAACATGCTTTAACTTTTGCTCAGCCCTGAAGTGGTCAGGCAGTTGGACAACATGGTCATAGGTAATTTCCTACTGTTNACAACATGCTTTAACTTTTGCTCAGCCCTGAAGTGGTCAGGCAGTTGGAGAACATGGTCATAGGTCATTTCCTTCTGTTATTTTCTATTCTTTCTATTCTATTCTATTCTATTCTATTCTATTCTATTCTATTCTATTCTATTCTATTCTATTCTATTCTGTGTAACAGAAAGTGCTGTATTAGTTAAGAGTTTCTAAGCCACATGTTATACTTTTGTAGAAACAAGTTTTATTCTGGAAGTTAGAGATGTTGTGATGCATGTAAATTTCACTCTCAGCTTCCTTCCAGATGCTCTGTACTTCTCAAGTTCTCCCGTTTGTCCCTATTCTCCTACATTTTTGTATGTCTAACATAGCAAAACAGAGAAAGGATTCAATCCAGCATCTGTTTTGAAACAATTCTTCTCCAGCAATGTATTTTGAATACCATGTTCATTTTAGGAACATATTTTTTTACAGTTTTGTTATTAACTCTGTTAATAAAAAAACAGTGACGATAAGGACCAGATGCTGGAATAAAATTTACACCAGCTGAAGATCTATCCAGAGTTACAAAAACCTCTTATGGTGAAACACGGTTCAAAGTGTTAAGCCACAAAGTGTTATTTCATATCATTCTGAAACCATGCAGAAAAATAAAGATCTGAATGGGTTCAACGGAGAATTATAAATAAACCTTCACTTACTCAAGATATTTCATGAACCATTTTTCATATCCTGACAAATCCGAGATGATTTTTAAGTTGCTAACAAAACCATAATGATTTGAGGTTTTGTAACAAAAGTTTTGCTTTATTTTTTTTACAGATAATGGACCAAGATTAATTTTACTGATTCTTACCCACTTCACTTTGAGTTTATTCTGCATGCAGTCACAGAACATATACACACACACACACACACACACATATCTGACAAATACTGCTTATTCATACTCCACATCTGAGATCAGATGCATCCAATGTGTGAAATGGTTTTCAAATTAAATAGCTTAATCACTTGCATATTCTGCAGGTCTATTTTTGGCAATAATACTAGCCTCTGGTTTGCACATGTATTTATTTAATGATGTCTCTGTTCCTAAAATTGCCAGTTGTATTGCTAATTTTCTCTTTATGGGAATAGTTCATTTCTTTCAGACTCTTTGTATTAGATTGTTGTTGAGGTTGTTGTTTTCTGTGTTGGTAGGGGGCTGTCTTCCGTTTTTCCAGGAGGTTCCATTCATCAAGCTGGAGAGCAGGCAGTTATTACAGAGACTTTAAATTTTTACAATTAAGCCCTACTTCTGGAAAGACTTAGTCATGTTGCTTACTTTAAACATGTGATCTGTTCCACTGAGCCCAGAAGATTAGCATTAAGCACATGTGTAAATCTTAGCACTTTCAGAGCCCAGATAATATTTGGGTTTTTATATTTCTGAACCTAAAGGAATGGATCTGGTGATAATTAGACTCTAAGCAGACAGTTTCAAAGTACATTGCCAATTACAAGAAGATTCATCCTGGGGCAAAGTTCTGAGTTGGGACTTACAAAGTCTGGGTCAAGACCTGGCTCTTCCACAGTCTCATGAAAAGCTTTCAATAAATCACTGAAGGTCAGATACCAGAAGTCCTTCATCTTCCTAATTCCTGAGTTTGAAATGTCTCACACTTAGGTACCTCGATGGTCTTCCGTGTATAGACAAAAAAATCTTGCAGCTGATTGAAATAAGGCAGGGTGTTACTCCCATAAACAATGAACTTGCAAATGTCCCCATCTATCCATGGTGTTAACATGCATATACCCCTGTACCCCTGCCTCAGTTCATTACCTGCTTAAAAAAACCCAAACTCGATTCAGTCAGATCTTATATCTTCCAGAGTAGGGCTTACTGCTTTTTCATGTTGAGGTATTTGCAGACTTGATCTTTTTACTGATGTCGCTGATTACAGTTTAATCTGGTCACTAGGTACTGTGGTCATGCAAATTTGTGATAAAAAACATAGATGAATAATAGTGAAATAAGTATTTAGCTAATCTTTTAACATGTGCTTATAAATATGTAGAGGCTGTGCTCTACAGCTGCCTACATTCATATATATTCAGCAATACTGGGCTAATTATGCCGTTTATATTCCAGAGAATTATGGGAGTCTACGGCAAAGTTTCCTGCATTCTCCTCACATATCTCTTCAGCCAAACATGAGTCAGACCTGTACTGTTTATTACAATATTATTAGCATAAGTTGTTTTAGTAAAGTATTAAATAATTCATAAGGAAATCTGCAAAAGCAAATATGTTTGCCACTTCCCCCACTTTCATTGGGTTTGAAGAGAATTGTTCACTTTCTTCAAATATTTGGTTTAAAAATTTGGTAAGAGTACATTGTTTTCCACTCCAGATGGTCTGTGCATTTTTTACTTTCCCAGTAAAACATTTGAAAAATAGGTGCCATGCTGAAAGCAAGGAAAACTTACAGACAAATAAGGTTCTTAATCTGTTCTTAAAAGACAGCAGGGCACATGAGATAGAGTGGACCTCAGCTTGTGAGTACCAGAGGCCAGGTTTGCAAGGTGTTTAAACAGCTAATTTCCACCAAAGGTTAATCATATGCCTGCACACTGGTTCAAATAGAAATAGCACTGTGACACCCACGCTGCAGTCACACAAAGTGATGTAAGTCAGGAGCAAATCTATGTTGTAGTGGGCACTACAGAAATTAAAGGGAGACGCCGTTCACCTGAGCATTTACAGTTTTATCCTACTTCTTTTAGTTTAATCTTTGTTGTTATTTAGTATTTCAGGCAAGCATGTAACTGTCATGACAATATCAAAGAAGTTTGGACCCTCTAATGGTATCATAGCTCTTTATAAAAAGGGTTTCAAAAGGTTATAGCATTTCCAAAGAGTAGGATGCCTCCAGACCAGTGAGTTTGACAGCCTAACATATGCCCAGACTGCCTGCAAGCCCCACACAGCATGTCATCCTTCTATGAAGAAAGAGGCAAGGGGCACAAGCAAACCTTAAGCAAGCACAGTGTGAGCAGATGGTGTTAATTCCAAAGTCAACTCATGCACCTAAATTTGGTTTATCTCAGGAGGGACAAACACACAATATGGTTGTGTGAGTTTAAACTGTCATTTCCTAGAGCTGGTTTGCCCAAACAGGGATGAACCTTTCAGCTGTTGTTTGAAATGTCAAGTTCAACTACACCAGGGTTTAAAGCCTGACATAACTGAATTCAGGTCAAAGCTAGAAGACAAATTTGTTCTGCCAATGAGACAATCAGTTTCAGTTTCACCAAATCCTCACAGACAACAGACAACAGAAGATTTGGGGGAGAAGGAAAAACAAAGTGAGTATTTTTAAAGACTTATGTTCATGTTGCATCTGAGAGGAGATCAAACTTCTAAATGTTATTAAATTAAAAATAGCTCATTGGAGAGCATTTCTTAATCAAAGAGAATATTTCTGTAATTTGAGGAGTTTAAAAGTAGACAAGGACGTCAGTAGTCGAGGGATGACTCATCTCCTCTGCTAAGTCCACCTTAGTCTGGGTGTTGAAGTTCCCATGATGATGAACAGAGGAAAACAAGTGTCTCCAAAGGCAATCCACTTCACCTGACATATGACTTTAGACCCACTCCTCCTGGTAAAGTTTATTTCTCTTTCTGTTGACTCCGAAAGGGAACCAAAGTACTGTCTTGTTTGAGAACTTAGCTGTTACATGGCTAAAACCAAGTTAAAGTAGGTATAGAAAATTTATATCTTAATTAATAAAACAGGCCTTTAAAAATACAGCTACCTTTCTGGTATATTCTTAGCTGAAGCCTTGTGGGTGTCTGAGCCAAACTTCATGGCACGAAGTCCTTACATCTTCTCTTCTGTTGTGAGTTTGTACAGCACCAAGCACACTGCTATCAGACAAATAAAAAGAATAATAAAACTCAATCATGCTTGTATATATAGAAAGCCAATCAATGTAAACACAGGGTCTCTCTAAACAGAAGAAAAGCGGAAGCCAGATGGCATGAAATCATTGATAGCTGTTTCATAAACTTTTCCTGCAATCAAATCTAATTGAAATAACACTAGATTGTAGGCTTGAGCAGGTGGGCAGCACACACAGCTGTTTCTGCTAGACGATTTCCAAAGGATACATACATAAAACATTTCACAGGGAGTGACATACGTGAAAAAGGGTTACCCCAGATGGAATGCTCTCTTTCAGGCTTTATTTCACCGACAGATTTCTGAAGCCTGCCTCTTTAAATATGTGGGCAGAATTGTTTTTCTGGTATTGTTGAACCAATTACAGTCATTTAGAATGCTGTTGGGAGCTATGGCCTGGTGATGTAGTGTCTTCAACGCCAATTTGTGTTTAAAGGCAGAACAGAGCGGGACCTCCTAGTGTCCGGTTTATTGCTTTGCAGTTAGGTAGAGTAACAAAAAAAACTCTGACAGATATTTCTCTTTCATAGAAACTTGCCAAGGAAAGATTCGACCAGTTTCCTCAGTAGTTCATTCAGTTTTACCTTCAGTAATAGCTAGATCTTTCCTAACCTCTAATCCACTTTTTAATACAATTAAGATAATGGCCACATATGGTCAAGGAAAGGAAACAGTTAATGTCTTTTTCTGGTTTAATATATTCATGGATTCATGGATTTCTAATGTCCTCTCTCCTCCTTCTGTCCTTCTCTGTAGACAGATATCTCATGGCAGAATTTCTGAAGGCTCGCAAACGAACCAGAAGAACCAGGTAGGTCTTCCTACAGAGGTCCAGCACCCAATGTAGGCTTGAGAGTTTGGACTGAATTTTACTTTGAACTTTTGTTTGCACTGGAAACTAAGACCCCAAACAAAACATGGAGAAAGGAAGGAAAATGGGAAAAAGCAATTTATGTGGATCAAATGAGAGCCTGAAAGGAGTGAACTGTGTAGGTCCACTACCTAATACCTTCTGGTTAGATGATGTAGTAAAGTTTCTACTTTTCCTTATCTCTATATAAATGTAATGCAAAAGGACCAACATGGTATTTTCTGTTATTATTTTTATCAGAATCTGTGGTTTTAATACTTCAATCTAAAGGATTATAATCTGCCACATTCTCAGTAAGGGCAATCCCTTAGAAGAAGCAACTGCATAAGTAAAGTCTGGTTTCTCTTCAGATTCTGTAAATCTCTTGCTTTTTACTAAAGATTTCCATGGAGAGGGACAATTTATTTATAGTAGACTTCTAGTACTTGAAGGGGTCTCCAGGAAAAATAGGGAAGCTCTCTATCAGGAAACGTTGTGATAGGATGAGGGATAATGATTTCAAGATAAAGGATGGTAGCCTTAGATTAGATATTAGGAATAAATTCTTTACTGTGGGGGTGGTGAGACACTGGAACAGTTTTCCCAGAGAAGTTGTGGATGCTATATTCCTGGAAGCATTCAAGGACAGGTTGAATGGCACTTTGAGTCACCTGGTCTAATGAAAGTTGCCCCTTCCCATGGCAGAGTGTTTGAAACTAGATGACCTGTAAGGTCCCTTCCAACCCTAACCAATCTATGACTCTGACAATAGAACTGCACGCAAACTATGCTATTTAATAATGAGGATCTCTTGGACTGCAGGAGTCTTTTTGGATACTTGTCTGAAATACTAGTTCTGAGGTTAATGGCAGTCAGCCTTCCTTCCCTGTCCCCAGTACATTATAAATATAATATTTACTAACATTAGAGGAGGGGAGAAAAAACACCATTATACCACTACAGAAAATCCTAGTTCTAAATAATAGGTGTAATTTTGGCCTCCCCAGTTCAGAAAAGAAAAGGTAAAATGAAGGGCAACAGGAAATATCACAGGTATGAAATGGGTTCTGTCCAAAGAGATATTAAACAGGATAGCAATTTTCAGCACAGAATAAAAAAGGAGTCTGCGGTTTATAAAATGATGAATGGTAAGGAGAAATGGATGGGAATAATGGTTATTGTATCTCTTAAGAAAAGAACATGGAAACACCAAATGAAACTCTTGGACTGCAGGCTGTACACAAAATGTACTTCATATAATCCGTAACTTCAAATGCCATTGTCACAGGATGCTTTGGAAGCCAAAATTATAAATAAGTTCAAAAATATCTAGAGAAACTCATGGAATAAATATCTGCTGTGGGCTGATTAGCACAATGGTATGGGTCAGAAAGTCGTGACCTGCAGAGGCGTCCCAGGGAGGTGCCACCCTGTGATCATCCTCCTTGGGGTCATTTGGCTGCCCCTGTCAGAGAGTGGGCACGGTGCAACGCAGCCCCTTGCTCCTTCTCATGCAGTTGCAGATACATCCCTTGGTTTCTTCAGAAATCAAGTACAGTTCTCAAGGGAAAATCCACACTCCTTAGAGAGAAAGCAGGAAGAAATCATCAGTAGCCCCATGTAGTGGGAGCAACTGTTTGCAAAAGACAGAGAGAATCAAGCCCTAGGGTGATATGACTCTGCAAGAAATAAATGAGTGTGAAGCAAATGCTTTCAAAAGCACCCCTCTCAGCTCTGTGGCAGAGAAAATAGGAACATACAAAAAGAATCAGTGACAAAAGATCCAAAAGAGGCAGTTGATTCGCTGCAGGGGAGGAAACAAAGTGTTTACAAAGATGCAGAACAGTAAATCATCAAAGTGTTCTTCTGAAAATGTTTCAAATGTAATGTTCATTCCTACATTTATACGTAATGCACAATAAAGAGAGAAAAAACATACAGCCTTTGCCTTTAAAGGCATTTGGACTCAAGCAGGTGTAGCATGTCAAATAAGAACAATAGCAAAATAATAGAGGGAAAGAAGGAAGACTGCAGGAGGATTGGGAATACAAGGATCATATGTAAGTTTATATAATTTTTTGGATTACAGGGAAAAATCAACAGCTTGTTTATTGACTTATTCTCTTTTGCTTTACTTGCCTTAAACTGAAGTAGTTATTTCAGGCTTCTGAAGGGGTCTATTTTGACTGCAGTCTCATTAAGGTTGATTATGGGAAGGGGTTTGTGGGAGGCAAAGGAGCGAAGACAAACGAAGAGATGGAGATAAAGAACAATAGATGCAGAAGCAGAGGGGACCTGGTGCAGATCCTAGCACTGCTTTCAATAATAGCTGGTATTCATATAGAGCTTTTCAAGCATAGATTTTGAAGTGTTTTAAATTGAAGTCTGAGTCATATTATTCATATTATAGCAGGACAAATTATGTGTTCAAGGTCACTCAGTGGGAAAAAAATACACTGTAGCCAGGCAGAGGATTCACAGCCCCTGAATGCTAGTGCCGTGCTTCCCACAAGCCACACTGCCCCTCCATCAGCTTGGACTGTCTCCTACAACACAGAGGTGATGTATTAGAAATTAATTTGTCAGCTGCTTTCTCTCTAAATTATATGCTGAAGCACCATATCAGCCCATTTTCCAGCAGAAATGACCTTGGTGGGAACATATACATAGGGCAGGGATTTACTGGGGGATTAAAGAGGGTTTAAACTCTTTTCTCCTCTTTATTGGGAATTTATGAGTCTCCAGTATAAAACGGTACCCTGATATGTAAACAGTCACAGTTACTGGAGACCTATTAAGACAGACATGTCTGTTCAGGGCCACAGGCAGGCCACTCTCAAGGCCAGATACAGTCTGTTCAAGTAATGGCTTGCAATACACCCCAAGAGGACAGACACATAATGTCCAAAGTCCAAACATTTACCAGAATGCTTTGTTGTAAGGGAAATCAGAAAATGTCATGCTTGTGGATCCTCTGGAAAGTGCTCTCTTGGTGTTACGGAGGTGCCAACATATTGATATCTATAAGGCCTTTTATTGGCCTTATATTTAATTAGCCTGTTTGAAATGCACAAATTCCACTGACTATCAAACCATTCAGAAAGTCTCTTGATGTAGAACTGTTCACAGAATCGTAGAATCCCAGAATGACAGAATATCTCAAATTGGAAGGGACCTATAACTGTTAATTGAATTATTCTACTTATTAATGTTCTAATCACATGTTAGTTTACACATTAAGCAGATGTAGTGATGCTTTCCCCCCCAGTCTCCACTCCCTGGGCCTCTCTATGATCCGAGACATGCTCATTAGGCCTTGGCCTTGACTAACAGCACCTGAGCTAAACTCCGCTCCAGCTTATCAGAAACACTATCTGCTTCCAGGGACTCATGCTAATGAGCTCCTGTTTTTTAACAACCATCCTTGGAAATTTATTTTTCTTGTCTGAATAAAATCCCAAATGTAGTAACATTTTTGTCATCGAACTTTCAGAGGTTACCAACCCAAATTGCTGGATGAGAAATTATTATGACTGAAGCCAATTCTCTTGTGACCCTTCAAAAAGTGGTCCAAAGTGGGCTGTGACCAGCGATCTCCCTCTGACTGGGCTGCCTGTCAGAGACAGCAAACTCTCAAGTTTGCTATACTTGAAGGACCACTTCTGAATAATGATGATGAACCCTGGACTGACATCCCCCACTCCCCAGGACTCAACCCCTCACCTATCTAACAGATGCAAAGGCATCCAACGTGAGTACTTCACTGAATTTGAGGAGAATTATTCACAGGTATACCTTGTACATACTCTTTAGGTCTGTACGCATGCAATTGTGATTAGACTATGGTAAATGTACTATTAAGGTTACCCTCTTAAATTTTTGAGTACTTTATATTTATAAGTTAGGCCTGTGAGTGTTATAGTAAATTCTATATTAATCTTTTGTTAAATTGTTTAACTTAAACTATTGATTAAGTGCTGTTACATTTAGTGCTTTTAAACCTTTAGGCTTAAACTCTTGGTCAAGTCCAGGGCTCAGTTTAGCAAGGAGGTCTACTCTGCACCTTGTGACTCAACAGGAGGGTCTTCCTTGCTCCTTATTATCCTTACTCTTTCCTTCCCACACTCCACAACATCTACATAGATAATTTTTTAGTTGATTTTGGTTTTAGATTGATTGACTTTAGATTTTAATTTGCTTTTTCTCTGTGTACTTTAATAATCTAGTAAGTAGTAGAATGAATCTCGTCAAAAAATTTTGTTGTGTTTTACTTTTATATTAAACCTGTTTTTGCCAATAGTTTTGTCAGTGATTCTTTAAGCGACCCCAAAACACTCATTTGCAACAGCAGAGAAATAGTTTAATTGCACAGAGTAGCATTATTTTTTAATACAATTTTTTATCACAGATATAGTTCAAGAAATCTTTCAAATGACAGAAATTCTGTAATGACAATACTTAGTTGTCATCACAAGATGTTATCTATTTAACAAATAACTAATATTACTGGTCTTTTATTTGCCCTTCCTTCCAATTAACACGTTTATATTATATTTTAAAATGTAATATTTTCAAAGATTAAATGAAGTTTTTATGTGCCTGGACCATGCACATTTATGGCAACAGTGTTGTCTTAACTCATTGCCATACTACAATGGAATTGCTGTTTACCTGATTCCTTGCAAACCCCTCTCAACAGCTGTGCTGCAGATGTAGTCACACATTCATGTGCAATGGCTTTGTCTCAGCACTCTCTGAGCTTCCATAATTTAGAAGATGTTCCTGTTTGGATTTTAGAGCGAAATCTTGCCTATATTACATCTACAAACCCAAAATTAACCCAGCATCATTTATATGAATAGATCTACAACTAGTTGCAAGCATTACTCCAGGTACACTCCTTACACACACAAAAAAAAAGAGAAATAAAAAAAGTTGTAAAAGTCACAGTGACAATTCTAATGTTTATATCTATTTTGCTGCTGATGCTAGTCTTATCATGGAGCAGTTTAGAGGGGATTTTTTATAAATGTGAAATGGCTTGAAAGATCTTGGATTACATTTGCTTTGACCTCTTGAACTAGTGGTAGGAATTTTCTTTGCTGAGATAATTATCACTTGAAATTGTTTTGGGGAACTGTATATCATCATCATCATGACTCACTGCTAATCAGAAAGCATTTGCAGCACAATACAGCAGACATGAAATACACAAACTGTAGGACATCTATTGCATGGGGCAACAATTATTTTTATTCTTTGTGTTTATGGAAAGGTGACTCTAATGTGTTGCCTAATGAATTCCACCCCAGCTGTGCATGATCTTATAATTACATGGTTCAGGCTCCACATCAGCTAATCAAATGTTTTCTTCAGCTTAATTTTACAATGATTCAGACCCTAACTCACTGAAGTATTCAACTAAAATCAGGTTTATTCAGTGGCCAGTGGAACTAAATTCACTGAGTTAAATGGATGGATACAAGTTCTTCACATGTTTACTTTTAGGCAGACTCTGGCACTGTGATAAACAAAGATCATACTGTGGAACCAGTTGCTGTATTTAGAATGAACATATTAATTTCTGCTAGAAATTATTATTTAACATATAGTGTTGGTAGCATAAGATTGTATTTCAACACATCCAATGTATAATCTAAATGTAAAGAAATCCAATGAATAAACTCCCCAGAGCTGGTAGTCTCATATATATATATATGTATGTATGTATGTATGTATATTCCTTATATACATATTTCCAGTCAATAACCATTTTTTCTCTAAAATCTGTGGATTATTATATTTTTCTAGTTTCTTACTTTAATGTTTTGTTTCCAGCAAAAGATCTCTCTCCTCAAGAAAACACAGGAATAATGTGTACCCGTGCATCAGCCATTTAGCTGTTAACAAACAGAGGTAATGGCCATTGGGAATGTAAAAGCTAGACTACTTGGCTGCTCTGACAAATGAAATCCAGGAGTAATGAGTCACACTAGATGTGATCCTTTAAAAAGAAACATTGGCAAACTCTCAGATTTTAAAATAACTTTGCTGAGATCAAGTGGAGCTGTCTTCAACTGTGATAAAAAAGCTAAAAATGAGTATCTGACTGTGCAGATGATTCCAGCAGCCTGGCAGCATTCATTTGCAAGGCAGCCCAGCCTGATAAGACGCCCATGCTGATGCTAATGCAAACTGGACGGTGTGGATTCGTGTTGCATAATCACTGCATACATGGCACCTTCATTCATACACTGCTGTCTGTGGTTATCAGCCTAGAGAGATGATAATGCACATGCCTGTGAGCCAGCCTCTGCTCTGGGGAGTTTTGTTTTGCTCTGCATTGCTAGGCAGGCAGCAGAATGCTCACTTTCCTGATCGAGGAAGGCCGAGCACATCTTCCCCTTCAATTTTAACAAATTTAGTCAAATGGAAGAGTGCAAGCATGTCACCCACCAGTAATAGTTGAAGGTGGATCCTCTTCAGAATATGTAAAATACCTAGGTCTGGAGCTGACTAGCAAGATGGATGTTAATTCAAAAATCACCCATGTAGTTTTGCTTTTTCTGGTAATTGTGCTGTTTGCACCCCTTGGTCAGAAGTAAAAGGGAAGATTTTCATTGAGCTTTCCCTGTTTGCTCCACATGAACATGAACTGAATCCATCCACTGCTCTGCAATTTTTGAAAACAAACTTTTGTCTCGTGCTTGTTGCTGAAGGAAAAGCTATTTACCATTTCTCTGCACCTCATGACAGCCCATCTCCAAATTGTTTGTGATTCAGGTACATTTAAAAAAAATTAGAATAGTATAATATCTCTCATCTGTCTGAAAAAATGGTGCATGCAGAATTTCACTGAGAGAAAAAGGCCTGCTTAACTTTCTGGTTCAGCAAGAAAATCTCAAAGAAACAAAGTTCAGGTCTATAGCAAAAAAGTCTACCTGTCAGCATATATCTTTTAGGCTTTGAGGAACCACACATTAATCAGTGAAAGCAAGGCACTGAGCAGATACAAGCAAGGTGAAAACTCCCAGACACATTCCGGTTTTGCCAAAGTGGATTTCTTACAGACATCTTTTCAGGCAGAGTTCTTTTGACTCCTAACTAAATGATCCTTGTTAGATGAAATCAAATCTTGTATTTCAGTGCTCTGCTATGGAAGCGTACAATGCAAACCACTGACACTGCTGACTGAAATAATTTTATTAGGCAGCAGAGAACTTTTTAAATGCTTAAATTAGAATTGTAGCTATTCATACTTTTTCAGTATTATATGATTTTTTTTGTGTTTGTGTGTATCAGTAAAGAAATTCTAGGCATACAGTAGTGCTGGGCAGCATTCTGTAAAATATTGGTATTTTACAAATACGTCAGACTACAAAAATGGATTTGGGACATACAGAAATGAATGATGTATAAAATGCAAAGCAGAAATGTTACTGATAACTGATATAACTACTATATTCAGAAGGAGGAAAAAATTCAGTTTTACTGTCAGGCAAGTTTGCAATACTTTCATTTTATCTAGGCTACTTGTGCTTTGCCAGCAGAAAATTCACATTAAATAACATTAAGCTGAGAAAAAGAGACTCTACAATAGTGGAATGTCTGTGTAAAGGTTTTATCACTGGGAGATTGGGTTGCCTGAGTTATTCATTAGTTGGTATATGGCAGATATTTCAGAGGGAAGTAAAAGAAGGCTTAAGCAACATTCTTGAAATGTCCTTGCATTGTTTCTTTGTACATGTTTCACTAGATTCTTTTGTTATTATGAGACCCAATGAACTGATTACAAGGGAAGAAAGGCTTAATGACCAGTGTATTACAGCATTGATGTTGTCTGTAAGGAATCTGATTCTGATTCTGATTTCTGTTGAAATCAATAAGACCCAGTCCTTTGATTGCATAGATTTTTATATTTTTATATTTCATCCTAATTTATTGAAAATGTTTTTTTCAAATGTCATTACCCAAGCAGAAAAAATTCTCTGCATGCTTTTGTAAAGCCATGAATGACCCCTGGCATGAGCATAAAGATAACAGCATGATCACCAGCTATCAGAGTGAGCATTTCAATGGCAGATCGGGAATGAATGAGTATCTTGTATCACTCTACTTGAGATGCTGCCTGTTGTCTTCAGGGGAGAAGAAAGAAGAGAGGATATATTTCCATAATAAGAGTTCTTTTCTCTGGGTCCCTGCCAGACACAGATACCTTTTGGTAACTATTTGAACTTCTTTGCATGAGAGACATGACCCCGGAGAAACTCATAAGGAAACTGATGGCAGATCAGAGGTGAAATGACCAAAAGGGTGAATTTATCAAACCTACTTGCAGTTTTTCACATGGTTTTATAATCTATCTGGATAAAAATTGGATAACGTGATCCTGTGATATGTCACTTCATGCAATATGAGATAGTTCTTTTGTTTTGGTTGACATTTTGTCAGAAAGAGTGATTAATCATTGTGCCTTAAGCACAGAAAATTTAAAAGTCAAGTGTAGGACTATCTCAGCCAAAGGAATACATGCATAGTCAAAACTGAAGACAAATTTGTAATTATAGGAAATTAAACTAGAAAATATCCGAAGGAGTCATCCAATCATTCCTCCACTCTGAGATTGGATGAGCCATTCTTATGCCATTCCCGATGGTTATTTGTCAAAATTGCTTTTATGAATTTCTCAGGTGGCATTTCCAATGTTCTCCCAGACTCTCTGCTCTAGTACTCCATTATCATAGAATCGAAGAATCATAGAATCAGCTGGGTGAAAAGACCTCTGATATCAAGTCCAATTCTTGATCCCCTACCAATGTGGTTACTAGACTATGGCACTAAGTGCCACATCCAGTCTCATCCTTCTTCCTGGAAAAAAATTTCCTTATGTCCAATCTGTATTTGCCCTGCCATAATTTAAGATAATTTGTTCTTATCTAACAGGCAGACAAAGGGAAGAGTTCATTCCCCTTCACAGCTAAGCTCTCTATTGTTTAACCTTCCAGTCTTTGGACCAAAAATATCCAACACCTTCATTTTTTCGCAAATGTCTCTTCCTAATCTTTATCATTCTCACTGCTGTCCTTCGGTCTCTTTCCAGCTAATCTACAACTTTCTTGTTCTCTATCAAGCAAGCTGGCCACAGGACACATACTGAAGACATAACCTCACTCAGAAATCATATTATTATAACAAAAGAAAGACTTACTGAGTAAGCACATATGTATCTGTGTCTTTTTTTGCAGCCAGTGATATTTTTGGTGACTCATTTTAAACCTGAATTTCTTTCTGAAGATCTGCTGCAATACCTTCCAGCTTATGTGTGGTTTTCTACTCCTGCAAAAAAGCAGAGCTTTGCATTTTTTAGCTTATTGAATTACATTCTATTTTTCCAGGCTATTTGTCCAATTTATCAACACTGTTGTAGTTCTAATCCTGTCTTGTCATACATATATTGCCCAGATGGTGCTCTCTGTGAATTTAATAAATGCATTCTCCATCCTGTCCTGAAAATCACAAACGGAAGAACTAGATGCCATTCCTATAAACACCCACTCAAACCATCCCTCTAATTTAATCACAAATTAGTGATACCTACTCCCTTAATACACAGCTCTCCAGTGAGTAATACACTCACCTAATAATTTTTTTCATCTAGTCCATGTTTCCTAAACTTGTACATGAGAGCCCAGAGGTGTACTGAAGTCAAGATATATGACATCTGCCAATTTTTTTTTCCTATCCATGAGGCCTGTTATCCCGTCATCATACAATCCTTCCTTTAATTATCAAAGTTCATGTTTCATAGAGAAAAAATATATGTGACTAAAATTAAGTTCTGAGGTAACCTGTAGGATGGCAATCCAGGACAACAAGGTAGCATAGCAAGGGTCTCTGTTATCTAAGTTCATGATGCAGTTCACTACAGACATACTTTCAGAATATTTCCAGACACTGGGTTATATTATCTCATCAACAAACACTTTTTCTGCTGGTCAGACCAGAGGATGTTCCTTCTTAACATCTTTCAGAATGAAAAACACTTTGAAGATCACACATTGATCTAGAAGACTCCTGGAAGACCATCACCTAAACAAAGTGATGAACCAACTGCTAGTTTTAAAGCAACAAACTCCTGGTACAGTCAGCTTTATAAAAGGGGCACTAAGTGCCCAAAGCATGGGTATGAAGAATTCTCTGGAAAATGTTGCTTATGATGCTAGCCTCAATATAGTTCAGTGTCCACAACAGTCATGTTTCCTCTGAATGTCAGAGAACTGTAAGGGAAGTGAAATATTTTTGCTCCCCACCCACATGTTGAAACTTTATATAAACAGACAAGCTAAGGGGTTGTAGATATTTCTGAACTGCATCAGTTTCCAAATGAATAAGCAAAAATCAGCAGCTGATTATGAGCTCATGAAAGGAAACTCTTGTGGCAAGAAAAGAATGGTGCTTTACCATTTTGGACTGCACTCAGATGTGTGAAGGTCTGAAACACTATTTCAGTTTTGAAATTCTATTCAAAGCTTCTCTAGACCTTTTCGTAAAAATGAACAGAAACCCTAATGAATAGATGTTTTGATGAATTTATTTTTACCAGCATTTTTCAAACTTGGTTAAAACAACAAGAAGAACATCAATATGTCTGATACCCATCTTAATGGTAGCATTAAGTGATACCGGTGGTGATGGTGAAACAACAATATTGTTTAAACCATTTTGGAACCTTAAAAAAGTTTTACTTCAGTGTAAGTCCAAAGTTAAAAAGGTTAAACAGGAGGCTGTGGACAAGTCTCATTTCATTGTTATGTCATGAAACTCTACGTCCCACTGAATGATCAAAACTGGAACTAGGTAAACCGTATCTTTTCCCCTACAAGAAATGGATCCACAGTGGTAAAGCAAACAAATCTTTTGGGAAGGGACTGAGAGAGCAAAGAGATCATGAGTTGGAGAAAGGTACACCAGCACTTGCTGATGAAAAAATGCAGCAGGAGTACACCTTGTTGGTAGGTGTTGTCCTCTCTCTGGCTGCAGTGGAGAGCTCCAAGTTTTCTTTCCTTTGCATATTACTTGTTGGAGTACTTATGCTTGAAATAGCTTTTGGAAAATCCTACTCAAGATCCACCGTTTGTGACAACAGCCCTTGCATTTTCCTTTGAAGTTGGATCCTTGAAGATCTTAAAAATGTCTTGGAGTCTTTCAGGATACCTGCATATGTCAAAATATTTGTGGTGATCCCTTTCCCAACCCTAGCAACAATAATCTATCAAGAAGATGAGACAAATCTGCATCTTAGATGTCCTAAAAGGAGTATCTATCCTTGACAAAGTGTTTACAACTCTGGTGATGAATCAACAGGTTTTTACTTGTATTCCTCCACAATGTCTTGGCCACTTTATCTTGAGTTACCAGCAAGTCCCCAAAGCTGTCTCTCTGCCACTTTGTCTCTGCTCAACATGTGCAGGGACTCTGATCTAATACTAATCTCAGCAAGACCTTACCAGCATTTCCCAACACAGCCACAAGAACGAATCCTATTCGGAGGGCTACCCTCACAGCTGGAGGAAACCCCTTTTCCCACCCATGTCTTCTCACAAACGAAGGTTGCTGTGCTCCCTGTTATGAAGTGTAGTTTCACATGCGAGGCCCACCTGGGAGACTTCACACACACACCAATATGATGTTGAGGAAGCTCCGACTTTTATTATTTGTCTGGTCTTATATAGAGTTATGAACACGATTATTTAATGCTTGATTGGTTACACAGTGTTCACACGCTTAACACTACATTCTTATTGGGTAGATAATGTATCTTTATTTTAAAATTTTCTTCCTTCACAGCTAACCACAACATCTTGTTTATCTAGTTCTTGTTATGCTGCTGGCCTTCAGCTACAAAACTTTCTCAAAACCAAGCTGTGTCTTGTTGTGTGAACTGCACTTCCAAATCTTTCCCTAAACTGTTAGCAGCCAGTTCACAGACATTTCTACCCAAAAGGTTCCCTACAATGAAGGTAACCTCTTCAGCTGAGGTAAGTACAATAATTTTTTCTTCATTTGTTATCAAGGAGGGACGATACAATACAATGTAATTCAGTCAACAAAGGGGTGCACAAAGAGCAGGGAAAAGAAAGAAGTGACTCTGGACACTGTGGCGCATAACTTCTCCAAGTGAATAATGAGGAATAAAAGCATTTTAAAGATATATGCAATCATCTGTAACTTTGGTTCATATAGGAGATATAAATCAGGTATCAGAAAAGATTACTATTTCCTCTTATGTCTGATGTTTAAGTCCATTACTTGTTCAGCACTTGTGATTAAAACCTTTCCTTTAGTCTTTTCCCAAATTATTTTCCACTGTTGTGAACTGAAAGTAGTGCTACAAGTCATAATATCTAGAATTTGTCCATAATATTTCATCAACACATTTTTTAATTAAATTTCTGTTACACTTTCTACCCCTCACCCCTCCCCATAGGAAATGCCCATTGCCCAACCAAAGTGCTGATATTTCACAGAACAGAAAGCCAGAAATTGAAGATACTTTGATTTAGGGGAACTACCGTGTTGTCACAGACTTTTCCCATTCATTTTTCCCCTTCTCCTCTAGGAACCAAGTAGTTTAGCTGAACACAAAGTCCCCTGTGCAGCAGTTGCTGGCTTTGAAGCTACCACACCTTCACAGCTCCACCATACCCTCCGGAACATTGAAGGATGATCCCACATGACAGCTCCATCAGGGGAGCAAAAGGGGTGAGTAAAGCAAGTGAAGTACTGTGCAAAACCAATACTTCCCTGCAATGTCACAGTCATATATTCAGCATTTATTTCTTTAATTTTGTTTTACAGGCAAAGATCTTACTTTCCTAAAAAAAATGTCAACAATGTTAACGATGTAGAAAAGACCCTCCACTTTCTGACAAGACTAATGGCAATTATGACAGTGGCTGACATACCATGGAGAGCCTGCAGAAAGAAATGGCGTCCCTCCTTCTCACTCAAGTTATTTTAGATAAATAATCATACACATCTACAAGTAATAATGACAGAGTAGAAGTTATAGCAGTTGAAAGGAGGTTCCTTGTGCCACCATTAGTGTTGTTCTACATTGTGTTGATAGTAAAGGCATCATTGGTTTTTTTGATGTTTTTCTGTGAGATAGAATACATGGAAGTCAGCAATGGGTCTGTCATTTCAGGTTATTGTACCACCAGCATGGCATCTCAGAATAGACATATTAAATATCTTCTCTCCCCCACCCCGCCCCCCCCACAGGGGGTAAAATAGCTGAAAACAACTTTTCATATATCAGCAGTTGACTCCTGTGGGAATATGAAGATTTTAGCATTCAGTGTGCCAAGCTAACAAGTGAATTTATGCTTGTGGATTTATACTGTGAAGACTCAAGGAAGTGAGACATTACTCACTCTAAGTTTGTGCGGGTAATATTAGACTATTAGTCAAAAAGGCAAAAACATATGTCTAAGCTGGTGTATCATGACAAATTAGAAGGCAAGGAATGTGTTTGAGAGTGCTTGTTATTTTTCCTTCTAGCCACTTTCAAAGTCTTTGTACTTTATTCTAAGAATCACAATCAAACTCCTCCTAATCCTTTCCCAAATGATTCTTCTCTGCAGAAATACAAGATACATTTTTCAGATTTGTTTTGAGCTGCCAATTTCCTTTCACTCTTGACAACAACAACGAATCTCTAAAACAATTCTCCCACACTCACTGTTTTGCTGACCAGCCCTTGAGAAACACAGAAGAAGAATCAAGAATACAAAGGAGTTTGGCACCATAACAGCAACTCTGGATCCATTTACATCTGAGCCTGTTTTTCAATGTGCTCCCTGTGGGGTTTACAGCAGGTACTGCAATGCTAGGAAAGAGTCTCTGTACACCTATATTCAATTTACACAGGGTGTCCAATCTTCACGGCCTTGGAAAACAGATATCACAGAAATGGGAACTATGGCTACAGTGCCCCTGTAGGGCCAGGTGTGAGCTGGAGAATCCTAATGAGAAAAAAAAGAAAAACAATTAAGTCTTCTTGTGCCCAGATTTCCTTTTCATACATATTTAAAATTTTATTTATGGTTCCATCCTCTCAACTTCTGTATTTGTTTGCACTGGGTCTTTCAGCTGGCACTGTCTACTATCTTGCTTAAGGTTATATCAAGAGTCAGAAATGAGAAATGCATAATGGTAAGCGCCAATGTCCCTCCTTGGCAACATATTCAGGTTTCCTTAGGATTAAGTCATCCCAGAAACTTTAGTTGGCATTACTTCAGGCAAAGTTTAAAGATATCTGCCAGAGCATTAGAAAAGGCTCTAACATAGAACTAAATGACATTGCCAGAAATGTTGTTGAAAGCAGAAAATTAAAGATTATTCTCTGGGGTATATCTTACTTGTTAAAGATGGAGAACATCTGAAGTGTTGATTTTTATTTTGGGTGAAAAAGGACCATGGGCTTTTTGGTTAAAAATTCAGCACAGCTCATCATCTCATCCTGCAGGCTGTTCAAAGTTCGGGGTAGTGTAGTCCAAAGCTCCAGTGCCTGGATTTTCTCACAGACAGGAATGGAAACTGTACTGACAAAAAAACTCCCATGAAGAGAGTGAAAAAGAAGGTGCAACCTGTCTAGCAGCTGGTGGGTATTGCAGAAAGCTGCTGACTTTTTGTGTTAGTGCATCCCTATCCCACCCCACTGGCCACACTATGGTCTGAGCAACGCTCATTGGGCCTTGGCCTTGACAACACCTGGGCAGAGCTCGTCCAAGCTTATCAGAAACACTGTCTATTCCCTGGAATCAGTGTTGTCTAATGAGTTCCTTACATTTTTTAATGAACAGCCTTGGAAACTTTTTTTTTGCCTGAATAACAATCCGAGTGGAATAGTATTTTTTGTTCTCGCACTTTCAAAGTGTGAGAACAAAAAGTGCGGCCAAGATGAAAGGTTATTATGACTAAAGCCCACTCTCTTGCAAACCTATAAAGGGGGACCCATTGAGCTCTTCTGGGCCACAGCAGGCTGCAATTAGCATCTCCTTCTGAGTTGGGACACCTCTCAGAGTTAACGACTCTCATGTTTGCTCTTTCTTTGAGGAAAAGAGCTCAGGACTGATGGATTCTGGGCTGATACCTCACTCCCCAAAACTCAGTCTGTCGAGAGGAATCCAAAAACATTCAAAGTGAGTATTTCATGAGACTCAAGGGAAATTTTTCTCAGGTACCTTGTACAGACTCTTAGTCTGTGCACATATGCTGTATCAAATGTGCTAGGCATACTGCTTTTCTAAATTCTTAAGTACCTGAGATTTATAAGTAAGTTACTTTTATAATATAGTAAATTATATTGGATACTTTGTTAAATTCTTTAGGTTAAGTCATTGGTTAAGTTAGTTAAGTGTTGCCAGGTCTTTAGGCCGTATCCTTTTTTGTCCTTACCCTTTCTGTCTTTCCGTCTTTCCTCCCTCCCCACATCCCTGCCCCAGCTTCCACACAGATGGTCTTGCATTTATTTTGGTGCAGACTGATATTGATTTTAAATTTCTGTGTGCTTTTTCTTGGTACATTTTAGCTATCTAGTAAGTAGTAGAGGGAACCTTGCCAAGAATTCTGTCATGCCATTGCTTTTATATGAAACCTGCTTTCACTAATACCTTTCCTGGTGATTTTTTAAGCAACTTTAAAACCCTCATTTCACAACACTTGTACAGGCAAAATTAGTACAAGACCCCACATAGAATACAAATATTAATAAGTGAAATTTTAAAGACTACTGGAGTTAAGAAAAATGTATTTTCCTGACATCTGTTACTTCCCACATTAAAACTGTTTTTAAAGTTCTGAATATTTTCATAGTGTCTTTTACAAGAGCCAAGGCTAACACTATTATGTAACCTCAGTTTAAATCCTCTGCTTCCCAGGTAACTTCACATTGCTCATGAACGTAAATCACAAAGGTCTGCGACAAAGATACTCTTAGCAAGTGTTCTGAGTTTTGTTTCATGATGGGTCAGTGGCCTCAGAATATTTTTTTTAAGTGTCAAAGAAATAGTTTAAAGAACAGTGGCTCTGTCATTTCATATTAAATATCTGCAACAGGTTTAGCAGCTGAAAGTCATGGGATTATCCAGCTTTACGAACCCTGCTGAGTAAGCTGAACTACAAGGAAGCTTTGTTTCTGATGGAAAAGGTGTCACCATGGCCTAGCAAA
The DNA here is from genome assembly GCA_013397135.1 of Pachyramphus minor. Taxonomy (NCBI): domain Eukaryota; kingdom Metazoa; phylum Chordata; class Aves; order Passeriformes; family Tyrannidae; genus Pachyramphus; species Pachyramphus minor. The sequence goes on along the minus strand of VYXB01010184.1, from coordinate 625,126 downwards.
CCAAACATATAAGGATTTACGTTCCTGCCTCTGAACTATAATGGTCACTTGCAGCACGACAGAAAACAGCAAGGAAAATACTTTTTTGGCGGATGCCCTAACCTGCATGGGTGGAAGCCTACATTAAAGCTTCAGAGAAAGGCCTGATTAAAGCTGATCACAGAGAATTTTTCCCTTGGAGACTGTTGGTGTCAGCAGCTTTGGATAATCTCTGTCATATTAGTGGCATTTGTATTGCATTAGTGATTTGCATAGTTTAGTACAACATTAAAAATGCTAGCACAATGTGAGTGGTTAGTGTTTTACATATGATATCTCTACCCACAACAAACTTTTAAAAACCACTAATAGAAATTATTAATATTGAAAAATTTATTCAGAAAAATAAAGCATGTTTAAAAATATTGGAAGTTTTAAAGAGTACCAAAATCAAGGAATCCTCAGACATATTTAGAAAAAGCTAAGTAAACTTTTTCCATAGTTGAGCACTAAACAGGAGCACAGGCTTTTGTCAACTTGTCTGCTGATTTCTTTCAGTCTTCTGAAAGCCTATAAAAGTGTATGCAATATGACCTGAGTTTGGAATGGAACATACATTTATTAAATTTGCAGTTGATGTGACATTAGGAAGGACTGTGAATAAATTGGAGGGTAGGATTCAAATTCAAAAATAATCTTGACAGTTTGGGAAAATGGGCTGAAAAAGCAAGATGAAATTCAATAGAGACAAATGAAACAAACGCAACAAAGGACTCTACCTGGAGCACTGTGCCCACCTCTGGGGTCCCCAGAATAAGAAAGACAGAGGATGTGGACATAGATGTGGCCCAGAGGAGGGCCACAAAGATGATCAGAGGGCTGGAGCACTTCTCCTATGAAGACAGGATGAAACAGTTGTGGTTGTTCAGCTGGGAGAACAGAAGGCTCAGGAAAAACCTTATAGCAGACTTTTAGTGCCTGAAGGGAACTTACAAGAAAGCCAGAGAGGCACTTTTTAGGTCATGTAGTGATAGGACAAGGGAGGATGACTTTAAACTGAAAGAGAGATGCAGAGTAGATGTTGAGAATAAATTCTTTACTCAGAAGGTGTTGAGGCACTGGAGCAGGCTACCCAGAGAAGCTGTGAATGCTCCATCCCTGATAGTCTTCAACGCCAGGCTGGATGGGGGCCCGAGCATCTGATCTGGTGGAAGATCTTCCTGCCTTCGGTGAGGAGGTAGAAAATAAATGATCTTCAAGGTAATTCTGAACCTAAACCATTCTATATTTCTATGATTCTATGAACTCCCAGGCAGACTCTCAGATAGAAATTATCAGCCATGCGAATCAAAGATAAGGAACAACTAGTGAGGCAGCAGTCCTGCAGCCGAACAGATGGGTTTATTGTGAACTGCAGGTGGTGGTCAGGTCTTCCCCAGGCATGCCTCAGGTTTTGTTTCAGGCAATAACCTTCTGGAAAGTTGCAGACCAGACAGAGATGTATTTCAGAGACACAATAACAGGCAGAAGTCAAGGAAATGTGACCCTGAGATCAAAGGGTTGTAAAGAACAGTAGGCGGAGGGGCATGATAACAGTTTTCAAGTGTGTGAAAGGTTGTTATGAAAAGATGAGGAGGAACATCTGGTGTTCATAGCCACAAAGCATGGTATGAGAAGCAGCAGTTTTAAATTACAAGAAACATGTGGATCAGACTTTATGAAAAGTACCAAAAACTTCAGGAATAGAAAATCAATGGAAAGGTTTTACAGATGGAGACCAGGGGATCTCTAATATTAGAGGCCTTTAAGGACATCATACTGCTGAAAAACAGCCTGTCCTAACAGATATCTCTCAGGAATGACTAATCTGGGGAAATGGACCACATATCCTCCTGATGCCCTTCATGGTCATATCCTTTTGTGGGTCTGTGAATTACAAGAGACAATACAACTGTTGAGTGGGTAATGTGGCATTACTTTAAGGAAAGGGCAGTATGTCTCAGCATTCAGGAAAGAAAATATTTATCAGTGTCTTCTGAATGATACACAGTGAGTTAGAAGTACATAATACTAGAATTTCTGGCATCTTTTCATCACTGACTAGCCAGTCATTACCTCTATGAAAATAATCCAGAAGCTATGTGTTAATGAATGTTTAAGCTGCATCCAGAAAATTCTAGATGAAAGAGATATAAAGCTGCAAGTAATGATCCTTTATTATTGCCATGGTTTGATAAATGCTACTTGGTTTCAGTTTTCTTAGGAAGCACCAGTTCCTTTAAATTAAGAATCTGAATTTTGGAGGAAGTTGCAAATGAAATCCAACAATTTTTGAACTTTAGATAAAAAAAAGTCGTCAGCATTATAATTTCCAGGCTGCTGTATGTAAGACTTCGTTTGCAATAATTAGCCGCATGTAGACCAGAGAGCTGGAGATCCCTGACCTCTGCAGCAATGAAGCCATAACTCCTTGCTTGTCTGCTGCCTTGTCTCCTGTAACAACCTTCCACCCACAGCAAACACAAGCCACAGTGCGCCTTTGAGCAGCTGTGACCTGTGCTGAATGTCAGCTGCATTCCCTGGAGCTCCCAACCCATGAGAATTAAAAGGCAGTGTGATATCATCCAACAGAGTGGTCTTGTGAGCCCCGACACCACCCTATCATTCTGCTATCCATTGACACCACTGTCTTGTCATATGCAGGAGTTGTATTCCCTCCATAGATTCAAGTAGTCATGACTATGATAAAGATAAAACTGTTTATTTTCTTTAGCAGTCAGTCTTAAAGTTGTGAGAGTACTCTTAATTTGTATTCTAAACGATGTACAGCTTTTAGTTACTTTAGAGATATTTATAGCTAAAAGCCTCTATCTTTAAAATAAACAAAACCAGATAGAAATCTGAGACAGGATCCAAGTTGGCACCCATGTGCTTTGACAGAGAAAGTGATACTTTGGCCTTCCTGGGGCTGAAAACCAGAGCACTCAGGCAGGTTCCTCAGCTTCTTACATAGTGTTTAAGAGGAATAAGTACATCATAGCTGTCTTCAAAATAATATCCACTCTCTCCAAGCGAAATGACCAAGGCTGAACAGGGAATTGCCTGTAACTATTTACCAGGAAAATTCTGGGAAATAGTCATCTCCTAAATAAAGCCCTTCTCAGGTGCCTACACCTGTACAGAATTCATTAAAACAAAGACCCTGTGACCTATTCTAAAAGAATAGAATGGGACTTTTTATTTTATTTTATTCTTTTATTTTTAGCCTACATAGTGACAATATTCCCCTGCTTTTGGTTTCCTCGGGGCAACCCAGTACTGATGTACAAGTAATATCAAGGTGGTACAGAGTGGCCTCCTCTCCCCTTGTGCAACACAGAAAATAGCTGTTCTGAATCCCTCTTGAAGTTATGCCTCTGTGTTACCCTAGAGACCTAAAATACTACCTCTGAGCAGAGAACCTGGTCAATGTTGGACTGGCTCACCTTCTAGGTTGAAAATGCAAACAATATCCAATATGGTCAACTGGGTAAAAGTATGATAGTTGTCTTCTAATGAAGGGTGGAGAGCCTGAGGCCACTCTTCTGCTAGCCAACCTCTCCCATAGCATTCTTGCAGGTCATGTAACTCTTGAACTACTGAGAGCAGTCAGAGGGTACATTGTCTAGATTCTGTCTCAATCTCCTCTACCTCCCTAGGTATCAGGTTAAAATGGTCTCTAAGATGAAAGTGTGTCTGCATTTTTTACTGAAGTTTGAAGGGAAATATTCAAAACTTGGTCAAAATACTGGGTGTATTTTCAATGTAAACCAATTTGATATGCTTATAGCCAGGCCTCAGTGGAGAAACAGAAAAATCTGGTTTCTGGACTGTGATGAATTTGAATATGATCAATATGCCTCGTCTCAAACCTGAGGTGCTCCTGGGCTCAAAAGCACTATGGAGGCCCAGCAGATGGCAAGTGGCTGTCCATAATTTCCAATCTCCTTCAGGGATATGTTGCAACTGAAAGGCGGATTCAAGGTCACAGTTTTATAACACAGACATTTTGCTAGATCTACACCTGATTTCATGCAGCCAAATCTTTACTGAGTCTGCTTTAAGTCACTTACTTTATCTTTATTTGTCAGACTGGAGAATCAAGGCAAATATGGGTAAGCCTCTTTCCCAACCCAAAGTATTCAGACTACCAGCTCTCTAAGTCAGCTGAAGACAAGAAATAGTCATTGGGTTCAAGTTTTCTATTTAAGGATTTAGGTCTAGGGAACTTGATGAATAAATCTCAGAACAGTCAAGAAGCTCCCAATTCCTGACCCAGCATCCTGCTATCCTGCTTGGTACGAGGAAGAAAGATCACTCCGGTGGAATGTTTGTGGGAATTTGAGCTATTAGAGCAGTTTCACTGCTTAATTTCAAGGAACAGCCACTGAAATAAAAGCAGAAACAAAAAAAACCCCTATCCTTTTTCATGTGATTCTCATGAGAACACAATTGGTCCCCCATGGTCATCCTTACATGCATTGCACATGACAATACCAACACACACAAATTAAGTAGATGCTTGGTATTTCCTCTTTCAGGAAATTAATTTTTCATAAGTTATTATAAAGTATTTTATTGAATCAAATCTTAAGTATCTTCCTTGCAGTGCCCCTGCCCTCACCACTTTCTTTTGCCTGAGCACTTTGCTCTCAGCCCATGAATAATGAAATTGAGCAATTACATACAAGGAATGCCTCCTGCTGCAAAGCCCAGAAACTAATCTGATGGGGCCTTTCTCTTTTACTTTTGAAAGTGTGGGCACCCCTGAGGGGAAGAAGGTGATACTTGCCCTTGGTAATCTGGGTAAAAGGCACAGTGGACTTTTCACTGTGCTCTAGTTGCTCACTTGTAAAAATTTTATAGTTGTCTAATGGAGTTGAAACCCCCTGAATTTATTTATTTTTTTTTTACCCACCACTATTGTAGTTACTGGTGAAGAAATGTTGGCATTTATTTATGGCACCACAACACTATATGGTTCCTTCATGAGCTGTATAATTCTGATACTTTTCACCTCATTTAAAAACTTGTTTCAAAGAGACCTTGGATAAATTTTGCAGCGCTGCAGTTGTGAACACTGAGGTGAATCTACTAACACAGCTTCAGCAGATGCTTTTACTACTGTTCATTAACTTTAGCTCTACTGCCATCAGAATTATATAAGGAACATAAAGGAAATTAAAAAAAATGACTCATGCAATTTGATTTCTGCTGTGTCATTTCCCACTGTTTTGCTCTTAGTACCTCAACAGGCTGGCAATCAAAGAGACTATTGAGGTCACAGCACAGAAATGAATGGCAAAGGTTCAAAGTTGAAAATGCAATTATCTCTTCCAAACAGAATTATAAAATTAACATCACTGAGTCTGTAACAGAAAATTCCTTTCAGCTTTTATACTGGTTTGATTAGGCAAAGATTTTTGTCCTCCCTATTCCCTATTCCTTCCCCCTTCCCACTCCTCTTCCTCTTCCTTTTCCCCTACTCTTTTGAACTTAGTGATGAGGTTTAAAAACATTTATCTTAGAAAAGCAGTATATTTCATTTGTTCAGTTTGAAAACAATTAATCCCTCATTTTGTGTTCATGTCACATAAGGTACTTGATTCTTCAAATATTTGTCTTTGGTTTTATGAATACTCTCTTAATCTAAAACCACAGTCAAACTTTCTGTTCTTCTACAGATGTAAGATCAAACATGGTAAAATGAACAATCAAGAAAATATTTTTTTTCCTTTCTGCTGCAATTTATGAGCTTGAGAAGGGGAGGAAATGAAGAAAGGGGGGGAATGAAAGAACAAATCCTTCTTCACCCAATCTTCATCTATATGCAAAAGAACTACCTAACAAGGGCTTGGTTTTATCTGAATAACAAAATAGTTATTTCCCATACATCTATCGGGTTGTCATGAAAGAATGCAACCTGAAGCTTGCAGATGTTTCCTTAAGTGCATTTTTAGTGGAGGAAGCCTACAATTGTTCAGGATGATCCAAATAAGCTGATAATACAAGATGTAAGATAATGGCTTTTTTTGACTCTTCCCAGAAAATATATTTCAGAAAAAAAATTACTGTTCTTGACTTTCAAATGCACTTCTTCATTACTGTCTTTATATTGATGAGTTTTCTTTTTCCTTCCCTCCCCTAATTTATGTTTTCCAATTTGTTTTCTAGTGAATCTATTTCTAGCGCACTTACATTCCTACATTATGTCTCTCCAATATTCATTAGTTATTAAATTGCTTTTCCTACGTCAATCAGGTGCTAATTGTACTTATTATGAAAGAGTAAATCCAACACTACTGATAACACTATCATACCACCATAACTCCATTGAACTTAGTGGGATACTTTCTTATTTATTCCAGTGAAATCACAAGAACAAGCAGCCATATGATCTCTTTTGTTTCAGGTTCATTAAGGAATATGACTGCTATCAGGTCAGATGTTAAAAACATAAATCCTAGGCAAAACATTCCATTTAGAATCCATGTGTTAGGACATAAACTCTTTAAATGAACCCACTGCTTGAGAAGAATGGTTGAAAAAAGGAAAATTACTGGATTAGAAACTGTTTTAGTAGGAAACACTAAGCACATAGATATCTAAAATCTCACCTTTTCTGTAAAGCTCAAACTCCTCAGTTTGCAAAACCAGATATCCTCTCTTGGAAAAAAACTCCAACCACTTTGAAATAATCTCAAAAGTCTTAAAATGTGGGTATTAGAGGAGAATTCTTTACATAATAGACCTTTTCACAACAGCTAAGTAATCAGGGTATGAGTCTTATGAAGAGTTTGTTCAGTTCCTTTCTCCACTAGAAAATTAAAAGCAAAATTCACATAACAGAAAAATGTGTAAACCACAGACTAAGTTTATTTTGAAAGAAAGAATATCCAACATATTACAGAAACTGTATATGCATATTTCAACATATACTGTAAAATGGTCAAATTTAGAACAATTATCTTTAGCAACAGGAAAATTCCTTAGGAATTTTGAACACCAAGTGATGTGGATCACCTCTCAGGGCATAACTAACACAGTTAGATTAATAAAATAATAAGATTAATATTATTCACAAAATGAAAAAATCTTCTGAGTTGGAAGATACCCACAAGAATCATCGAGTTATGGTGCTCATGTAAAAATTTGTGCATTTATGGGTATTGCTATCTGTTGTAAAATCGGTGCCACTGAGTTTCAGAACTTTATGTTCAGTTAAACCATTAGCCATCAGCTTGGTTTTAACTGTATTGCTGCCTGTGTGGCAGAATAGAGACATATCAAATAAATCACCATATCTTTCCTTTCAATCTTTGCTCTCAGGTTCTTAGGGGACACACAGATTGAAAATGAACAAGTAAAAGGAAAGAAAGAGAAATAAAAAATTCAGGTCTGTTAACGCTCATAAATCCCCAGGATTTTCTACAGATTAAAGGCTCAAGCTAAGGGGATAAAGTTAATCTTAAATTTAAGACAAGTCACTTTTCTTTTCCACATCACAGTACTTTTTGTAGCAAGAAGTAAACATTCTCTCATTTGTTCTAAAAATTTTCTATGTTGAGCAATCTTTGCAGAGCATTTCCCAAAAAAACTTTTAAAGCTATACTCAAATTCCCAGTAGAAACATTGCGATAAGTAGAAGATAAATGGATAGATAAATAATTTATTTAATAGGAACAAGCATGTACTAGTGCTGCTCAAACTTCAACAAAGATGTGGCATAACTGTAACACAGATTGCACGGTTCATCAAGATTCTGATAGCTGAGGAAAACTTAATAAACAGAGAAAGCTAGTTATAAGCTTGAAAGTGTGTGGTATAAAAATCTTCAATGAATCAAAATATGAATAACAGAGTTAATTTGTGGACATGGAAAATGCTTACAAGAACATTTAATTTCTTGGTACAGCTTTCCTTTTTATTTGTATGGTTCTAAAAGTTACCTTACCCATAATGCAATGCATTTTACCTGCTGTATTTAAATTGTATTTGAATTTACCTCTAAAATAGTTTTAAATTAGATATTAGTTTAGAGTGAAAAATGCATATATAAGTTTTGAACCACCATACAGATCTAATTTTATGTTTAAATTGTATTTCCCAAAAGCCTTAGAGTGTTAAATTCTGAGATATTAGTGTTAGCATGTTTGCAGCCTTTTCGCACTGGAGAATTTCAGGAAAAAATTCCCAGCTGTATTAACATTGGTTCAGCTGTGTCAGCAGGAACTTGATGATTTGATCATCTTTCCACTTTTAATATGGAAGTGAACTATGTGAATCCACATTAATTATTTTTTCCCAGTTCAAAAACGAAATGTCTTGAAGAGTAACAAATATTCAAATGCCCCCTTAAAAATTACCTGAAATCCTCAAATATGTTCTCATATATTCCAGACATCTTCATAAAGAAATACTGCCATTTTCTTCACAATAATGTCATTTTTATGGCTCCACATCACATTTTGTCACTGAGTCCCATCTTTGCTATGATACCTCATGATTTCCTTTTCAAAGAAGTGGTCCATCATAGGAGCTCTTGGCAAAAGAGAATTACCATAGACAAGGTAGATAATGAAATTGCAGGCATTTTCCCAGGACCAACCATATTCAAGGGTTGGAACTCAATTATCTTTATGATCCTTTTCAACCCAAATCATTCCATGATTCAATGATATTTGAAGTGCAAGTATTCAGAAGAGATTTGTGACTTTCTGAAATCCCTTCCTCCATAAAAATATAAAATGGTGGAAATAACTTTATCGAAAGCAGTTTTGATGGCTAATTTTTAGCCTCTCTGAAAGTCCTTACTCTCTGTCCTAGCACAGGTGAAATGGTGATAGGAGTCTTTTTTTACAATTTCCTCATATGCCCAAAGCCAGTGATATAAACTTTATCTGAAAACACTTTACAGTGTTAAATGATACAGGCTCACAGCTGCTTTCTTTTTTTAACTCAGCCTCACTTCATAGCTTTACAGAAAGAAAAAAAGAAAGAACAACTACATTCTGAAATATTATTTCCTAAACTGTGTTGAATGGATCCAGTGGAGGAGTCAAGAAGGGTGACCAAGAACCGAGGAACTGAAAGGGGAAAAGCTCTGTTCTGGGGCTGCTTTGCAGCCTCTTGAAGCCAAGAAGCCTTGGCATGAGTCCATTTTATTCACTGATGTGATGAAATACCTCTATTCAGCATTGCGTAATTCGAACCTCAGTAAAGCAATGGCTGCCAGTGGCAGCCTTATAAACATACCTCGTTGTGCAATGGCAAAGCAGACAGTAGCCTGGGAGACTTCAGTGGGAAAGGCAGAAACTACTGCCCGTGTGCCCCATCTCACTTCTCAGTCTGATGTTGGTCATGAACACACACACGGAGACCTTGACTGACAGCATAGGACAAATCTAAATTAAAGACTGGGTGAGCAAGTTGTGTCACCGTTCAAGGAAATTTGCAGGAGAGGTCTTTAATTCCCAGACTGTGCCATTGCCATTGACTGCAATTGAACACTGCTGCAAGGACAGACAATCCTAAATGATATGGTGGATGCATTTTCCTAAAATTATGACAACTTCGTGCTGAGAGTCCCTGGTTATTTTCTTGCACTGAAGATCTCTGTACAAGATGTCTGAGGATAAATAGTTTTCTCTTGTCCTCTATGTTTCTCTTAACATAGGGCATCACGTATCCAGGTCAAAACCCATCAGCCGGTGGAGACAACTGGATAAAAAGACAGCACATTAACAGGAGATGTAAGGGAAAACTGGTGTCACTTGCTTTTGGTGGTAACATTCTGTGCAACTTTAAGTAAAATACTACTTATGCAATTTGTTTCTGTGTCCATTTTCCAAACACCCAAATAAAAGTTTTCTGTAAGTGTGAATAGTTCCCCAAAAGACAACTGAACAACTTGAAGTTAAACATATGTTTGCTGGAGGGGATGGGTCTTGGACTTCCACTGATTGTGAAATGTATATATTGCTGTATATTTCTATATGGAGTCAGTAGATTTTGCTATATTCCAAATAAGGCAAAAAATAATAAGCCAATAAAGAAAACCATGTCTAAGATTCAAAAAAGGTGCAAATTTTATGACCATCCTGTTCCATGCCAGCAGAGTGACATTGGTAGGGGTTTTTTTATGTCTAATGGGTATATCCAGGCTCCTGCCAAAGACACTACATGCCAAATGAGTTGCTGCCAGGTTATAAACTTTGAAGGACTTGTTATCCAGTGGAATAAAAGAGTTTGCTTCCAGGCTACATTTTGTGATTTTATCAATAGATTCATTGCTACCTTACAGAGTAGCTTCATAAGTCAAAAAGCACCTTCAGTGCTATCCAAACATCAGAGATGGATCCAAGTGTCCCCGATTATGTAAAGTTCCCATTTTGACATCAGATGGCTCCGGACAACCTCAACATTCTCTTTTGGATCCCACAAAACACCAGGGTTTCACTTGGATGATGTGACAGTTGTGAGCACAAGGAACAAGGCATGATATAGTTTGACAGAACAAAAGAGAAGAAATGCAATTTTCTGTGACCATGTGAATTAGAATTTAATCAGAGATACAAAATATAATGCAAAAAGATAATATATTGCTTGGACTTGGATCAGCTCAGGAAACTTTTCAAAACATGTCCCCTACTTGAAACCCATACTTATATCCTTTCCTTACTAGAGATATCTTTATGAACCAAGACAGTAAAGCACTCAGACAACCATTAACAGTCATTGAATTTGAGATGCAGAGACTCTGCCTCAAAATGTGAAGAGTAATTCTGCAAAGAATATTCTAAAAATACAAGGAGATAAAAATGCTGTATATTTAGGGTCAGCAACAAGTTATTTTCAGAAAAGAAGAAGTTTGAAAAAAATTATGTCAGCTTTTCTTTTCATTTAGCTCTGCATTTCAGTTAAGTTAAAGAAAAAAAATCATGACAATTTTAAGTTTTTTTAAACCATTATTAAAAACAGTTTTTAAAGGAGAATGGAGAACTTTGATTTACAAATTGACAAGTATGGTGATTGCTTTTTAACACATTTGTATGTGCCTTTTGGCAAAGCATACATGAATTTATAAAACAGTTTGGTTTCATGATATCTTCAATCTTCTGTTAAAGAAGTTTTAACCCTACTTCATTCAGAAACATCAGTGTATATAACCAATATGAACACTGCTTCATCAGTTTCACCTCATGTAAGGTTTTTATGAAGTAGGTCTTTAAAAAACAGATTCAGTGTATTCATTGAAGTCTCATTAATGTTTCCGCTTTAGCTGATGTTTTTACTTATATCTATCTGTTGAAGAACTGTTCTTTAATCCTGTTAATCTTCTCAGGGCTGTATTAAATATTCTTTTATAAAGTAAACCCTGTTTTCTGTTATATACTATTATTTATATGTGTAAAGGCTTCATCAACTCTGTTATTTCAGTAGCCTAAAAAATAGGTGGGAGATACTGCTTTGATACCACTCCCCTGTGGGATCTGGAGCAAATCAGTGTGCAATGCTGCTTTTCTGCTTACAATGTCAAGTCTTTGAAAAGAAATTGTCTTTCACGTTGTATTTGTATTTTGCCTCTCAGCTGAAACCTCCAGATGCTACTATAATACGAAGATTAAATAGCAGTGCTATCTGTTAAATAATGAATACTGCAAGCATGCCGATGAGACATCCATTTGGGATGGGATATTAAATAACTTTCCCCCAGTCATGAGATTCATTATTCCAGAAAAGGTATGAAGAGTGCAAGAGCCCTATGTCTAGAAAAGGGGTGCATGAGAACTCTTGCAGGATCTCTGCTGCTGGTCAAACATTCCTGCCATGTTTGACCAGATATTAAGCAAAGAGGCTCCAAAGATAATGACACCACTCAGGAAAGGGGAAAACTGTTAGGATCTAACAGTCATCTGAGAAAGACACAAGGGGATTTGGGACTCCACCACTCCACAGATGAAAAGCTGGACTAGAAATACAGAGGAAGCAGTATCTTGGGCTGATCTTGTACTTATAAAATCGCTCTCCAGTGCCCAGGAATGCTCCCTGAGGCTGTCATATGTATCAACTGAACAGCCCCAGGTGTACATCAATCCAGGGCTGACCAGAAGCCTCCCAGTGGCTCTCTGATCATGATTTATGAGACTAGGAGCCATTTATGGATCAGGAACCATTCCTAGTTAACCATTTGCCTCCTGGTAAATTGAGGTACATGTATGGACACACGGCATCTCCTGCCAGCTGTGTCCAAAGGCAGAGATTGGTCCTAGGCATGTTAAACCCTCCTCATACCTCCACTAGCACTTGTAGAACTTCTGAACTCAGTCCTGCATTTAGGACAGTTTGAAGGTCAGACCATGTCTGACTGCAAGGGGATTGCCTTTTCATGTTCATTGTGCTGGTTAGAGGATTGCTATTCCACTCTCCTCCGGTTTACATTCACTGACTGTCAGAGACATCTCATGGCCAGAAAGGAGCTACGTGCACCTCCAGGACAGAACCAGCTACCCTGTTAATCACCTGTTGTGGCACATAATGGTGAATGGAGCTGACCTTTGCTGTGCAGTACTCCTCTAAGAGAGTCCTCATGTGTGCTCTGACCACTGCCATCCTCAGGCAGTTGCTTGGCAACACCAGCGTCCTTGGTATTCACTTTCCAGGCGTTAGGCAATAAACTCACCAATGAGGCTACAGCTGCCTAATTTCCTCTGCTGTTTGCAGCACAGGATAAAGTGAATCTATGGTATCTTAGTGATATGTCTAAACAACTGCCTGAAATAACTCTTTTGTTACAAATTTAACTCGTCTGTTTTTCTGACAGGTCCTTTACCCCCAGTTGGCTGCCTCATGTTTGGAAATAAGGAGATAGACAGAGCACCTGAGGAGCTGCTGTTTCCCTTTGTGCATCAGCACCAAACAGTGCTTTATCTGATAATCAGCAACTGCATGCTTGGCTGTGTTGCAGGATGCAAACTGCAGCCAGCAGTGGCTGGACACAGACAGGCGGTACAAACTGAACTGTGCAAACAGATAAGTGACTATTACATTTCCTGACTGGGATGATGATATTGGTGGAAAAGGTGAAACATTGAGATTTGCAAGGTATCTCCATCTAATGAGAAAAAGGAGGGTCTGGGCTAGCATACCCTCCCTTTCTCCTTTCTCATGGAAAACAGCATGGCTTTGCAGTGAATAGACAGGGCAGCCTATCAGCAGCCCAGGACCCATCCATTCTTCACTGATTTGTCTGAGTTGGTAAAATGAACTAATTGATTATCTTCTATTTGCCAAGTAATTGCTTAAAACTACCCAGAGGGCTCTGTGACTTCTAGCGGTAGATTTGACCAAAAAGTCTTCATGATGCATGGATTTAGTGTTTGATGCCACTATTGGAAAGCCAATATCTTGAATTTCTAAATGCACTTGAAACATACACACATACAAAAAAAATGCAAACTCTCTTGTAATACAAAATAAACAAACTGAATGGGAAATAAAGTGGAAGAAATTAATGTAACCTATTATTATGTCATCAAAAATAAGACATCTAGCCTGAGTTACACTCCGTGCTGCTTCATGAATCAGTGGAGAAGGTGGATGGTGTGCCTTAGAGAGGAGGATTATGTCTGTCCTTCCTGACTCCAGAGAGGGTCTAGATGAGGACTTGAGATTGGACACCTAATCTTAAATAGCTAATGTTAGTTGAGTTGAATCGTATCCAAATTTTTATAGATAGCGTACAGCTCTTTGGCTGAGCCAATCAAACTTTTCCTGAGAAAAATCAGAGGAGAAGGGGAAAAAGCCTAGTTACAGAGCTGTTATACAAGATAACTTTCATAGAGTTAAATGAGCAATCTGTTACCTACCTGTGAGTTTATGACTCCACTATAAACAGACATCTGGAATTTTGTGGGACAAGACATTTAAATTGAGTAGAATAGATCAATGCTACCTCCAGAGAAGAATTTCTGCTGGATCAAATTAAGCACTTATCCATTTCCCTCTTCAGCAGTGGCCAAGAGCAGATGCCTAGAAAACAAAGATAGCACTAGGATACAGTTTTAATGCTTGACAGCCAGAAATTCAAGGACCTGTTTGTCAGAGGCTGCATCAATATGTTTTTTCTTAGGAATCTTGTATGGCCTTTTCTTTCACAGTAGGTTTGGTCAAAAAGCTAATTGAGATTTCCCAATTTTGATCTCTACCCAGAGGAATGAGAGAACAAGTGGCCATGGATTCTGATAGAAAAGGTGTTGTGTTCCTAGCAGGAATTGTGTCCATCTTGAAGGATGGAACCAAGGTGAGCTCTGTGCTGCTGGCTCTGCGTGTCTTAGCATAGCGGGTTTTCATTTCATAGTTTAGTTCATAAGAAACACCTATTCCTCCCTGTTATATAATGCTAAGAAAATATTTAAGGATGCATGTTGCTGGGTAAATGTCAGATTACTCTTGCTAACATCAACATTGAGGCAGCTTTTTGATGTTCAAACTAATCACAAGGAAAATGCATTGCCCAGGATTTCACTAACTGTGCTTAGTAGGTATTCCCCATCACATAAATAAGAGTATGAATGCAGGTTTGAAAAGCAGAGGTGATGAAAAGAAAGATAACACCTTCAAATACTGATGCTGGGGCACATGTTGCTAGCACAGCATTTCTCTCCTGACATTCAAGGAACACATTTCAAGTCCTGAGAGGTGCTGAGCATGAAAGCTTCAGCTGTTGCTGACTGAAGAGTACTTCAGAGCTCTGAGACTGTTGATGCTCTCTCCTTGCAACCCAGAGCAGGAAGAAAGTATGCCCCTCCTAATGCAGTGTATATCCAGAGAGATCTGTAAAAGAAACAACTTTCATAGACAGGCCCAGTGGTGAATGACTGAGCATCATACCTTGTAGCATATGAAGGGAAATGTCAAGCCCTGTCAGTGTTCTGCTTATGAGGATGGACAGCAACTTGTGTCTGCACAGCTCAGCAGAAATGAAGTGTCATTTAAATTGGTTATGTACAGAAATGAACAATGCTGTTGGCAGCTATATCTTACCTTTTAAGTATTCTACCACTTTTGGAAACCAAGAACCGGATTTGACAAGGGATTTAACACCATAGTTTATAATTGCTTGCCAAGCACCTGCAGTTGCACTCAAATTTGTCTCCTGCAAAACCTACCCTGGTGAGTCTATGGGGTCGTATGAGTACAGTGAGAGTCACTGAGATGGCAAGATAAGAATTTTTAATTTATTAGACTCAAATTCTGGCATCAAAAAAAAATCTTACTTGACAAGACTTGAATCTAGAAGAGTGGAAACTTAAAATTATTCTTTAAAGAGCGAAAGGAAGGCAGGAGGACAAGGAGAAAGAAACATTTAGGATGTTCTTGTTGGTGGAACAACATAATCGTGAGGGGCACAATATTTGAGGCCAAGCTGGAAATGAAGGCAAGGACAAAGTCATCCAAGATCTCAAAGGCAGGGACAGAAACACCAAACTAGTGCGTGAAAGTCAGTGCCAGTAAAGAAATTTTATGCCCTAACTGATGAGGGAGAAACACCATTGTACTATGTGCAGTTTGAATGAAAGGGAGTGGCTAACATTACTCACGGGAGAATTGTTTTCTATCTCTGTTTCTACAATTGCCATACTTTCCTTTCACTTCAAATTGACTCTGCACTTTTTTGTAGTGACATCGTGACTGACATTTATTCCACAGTGAGATCAATAATAGGCAATACTAAGTGACACAAGCCATAACCATCCTTAGAAAACTACAAATAGGTGAAAATCTAGTTTAATTTACATTATACAGTTTGATAACTTATCTGCCTTGATAATAGGACAAAACTTAACACAACACAACATAGCATGTGACAGAAGAATGAGAAACCCATCCTGTAAAGTCAGTTTCTGAAGGTAGCATAGTCTCCATTCTAGGTGCAATACTGTGACTTAATCTTGGTTTTGAGAGATAAAAACATCATTGTATGGTCCCCTCTTTATTAGTGCTTGCATGTGGCCCAAACACTAGTTGCTCTTACAGTTTGCACCACAAGAAAATAAGCAAAATGGACAAGTTCTCCATCTCTGCCACCTTCTCTCATGGGAGGCAAACGGGTTTGACTTTTAGAAGTTGCTGGACATGTCTGCTTGAAATCACACTTTCCTGACGTTGTCCCCTGCAGCAACCAAACCCATACAGTCTAAGACCCCTGCTTACATCTGTTGCAGTCCTTTCCCGCTTAGATTTTGTACAAGGACGCAAGTGTCACAGTTGCTCTGTAGTAACTCTGTAGTCCCTTCATCATCCTGAGTTAATGAACACAGGGTAGAATGCATTGACTATCACTGCAGTAGGACTGTTGGGTCAGAGTGTGGACATTTGTTGTGCTGTGCTTTTGGGGTCTTGCCATTCTGTTTCTCATTTTGTTTTTAAGCTGCAGAAAGTGCCTTCTTCCATTCCCACAGACTGTGCCTCACTGATATCAAGAGCTAAAGTTATGACTTGAGGCTGGATACCACCAAGGATTTTATACTCTCACGCTTGGGATTTCTGTAGCCATCAGAATGTGCCACAGCCCTTATATGCTACTTCAAATATATTGCAAAAATGTACTTATCATGCAGAAAATCGCTAATACATGAGTTCAAGCAGAGTGTGAAACATGGAACGATGATGATTAGATAATGACTCCATTATCTGTACAAATGCAATCCTACTGCAGTAGTTCATAATAAAATAACATATCTGACATCTGCAGCTGAGATTTTCAAAACTGTCTAGGGGACTGAGGTACACAGTCATCATTATTGTTAATGTTTCTATGTCCCCTCCATCACTTAAAAAATTTCAATCTATGTTGCAAGAGAAAACAATATGCTAAGTACAAGATAATTTCAAGTTTGAAGGTCATAGATATCACAAGGGATTCATGATGGCCTTTACTGCAGTAAAATATCTAGCACAGATGCTTTCATGGGAAACTTTTTCCATCTCAAATGAAAAATTAAATCAGTAGCTTTAAAATTCCTTATGAAAGGAACTGTGGGGAAAAAATAGTTTATCAACAGTTTCATTGTGGTATTTTTATTTATTTTTCTGAGTTTTTTTTACTGAGAAGCCTCTTTGTACATTATTTTAGCATAGTCATTTCAGAATGGAACAGTACTATTACTGATGTGAGATAAGAACATGTAAGGGCTGAAGTATTTTCTTCTGGAAAATTTTTACATTAATTAGCTATTGTTGATAGAAAGGGCTTTCTTTTCTGAATTAAGATGTCACCTACAATGAAACAATACAGACTTTTTAAAGATAAAAAAAATCTAAAATGTAACAAGAATTAATAAATGAAGCTTATTTTTAAAATAAAAATTAAAAAAACCAGGTAGAAACAAACACAATTTTTTCCCCTCCCCAAGTGATTTTTTTTCCCCATATGAATGATTTTATAAAAAAAAACCCAAAAGGGAGGCTTGGAACAACTACTTTGAAGACAAAACATTTCCTGAGGTGGACTTGAAACTGGTAATATCATTTAAAATCTAAAATATGGCATAAAATTAAAATATGACATAAATGTGTATTAAAATACTTAAAATCAAAATATTACATAAATGAAAGTGAACAACTAACTCAATTTGTACATTGGCAGATCACATACATTCACACATACATTGTTTAAAAATAAGTTAAATATAGTATCTAGTTCAGCAATCAAGGGGGAGCTGATTTAGATATAATGTGATACCCTTTTGGAATGGCAGCTGTGTATACAGCTCTACTGCCCTCTATCAAAGACTTGCAAATAGAGGTGCAAAATGATTTTGTGTCAGTCACTACAGAAGGAATCTCCCCATACTCTGATGATGGGAAATTCTTTTACTGCAGACATATTACAAGTGAGTACACCCATTCAGTAATGTGAAACACAAAAATTAAAGAAAGAAAATAGGTGGTTTTTCCAAGTATACTGGGGTAGCATTTTTTAACAATGTCAAATTATGCAAAATCACTCCATGTCTACAAAGACTCACACAACTTCATGGCTCCTGCTTCTATTATTTAGCTTGTTAATTGAATGACTTGGTAAATTCAAGTAAATTAAATCTCTGATGAAGAACGGGTCATAGACAGCATTCCTCCCCCTTCAGAAAAATGGTATTGATGAACTGATGATAAAGATTAAATTCATAGGTGCCAAAGTAAAAAAAAAAAAAAAAGTTTGTCAGCTTTGTAAGTTACTTTGGAGACCTCAAACACAATTGTATGCAGACACAATAAAATGTTTCTTGATGATAGTCTGCCTCACAGTTCATTTGCCTGAAAATCTCTTGGCAGCCATCTGGATCAGGTTTAAATACAGTGTAATACTAAGCCCCTAATCTGACAGTGATAAGCTGCTGACAATGATTATTCATGAGTTTATAGGGAGAGTAGACCTTGAGAGGCAGATGTGAGTCCTTTCTTTCAGGCCCAATTTCAGTGCTTTGCATGTATTGGAAGCACTTCAGAACATAAGGTTTGTTTTATATGAAGAAAAAAATGCTACTTTAATTAGCTTGACATCTAATTGTTTCCTAATTGTCAGACCTTGCCCTAATGAAAAAGAAAAAACATTTGTTTAACAAGATTTGCTGCATATGAACCCTCGCACAAAAATAATACAAAAAAAAGTTGTTTTTGTTAAATTGTTGATTCAAAGTTAATGAATGGCTGGCCTTGTCTCAGAGAGCAACTGTTCTAAAGTAGGGGGATACGATCTCACTGTTTTATTGAAACAGAAAACTTTGGGGGGTGTTTCAAAAGCACTTAACTTTGACTGAACTTTGCTCTCATGAATTAATCTAAAAGGCTCAGCCAATGTAGAAAGCCCCTTAATCATCATGGGCCTAATCCAATGTCTTTTTAAGTCAACAGGCCGTTTTCCACTGACTTCCCTGCGCTTCGGATCAACTTCTAAATTTACTCAAGCTAAGATAGGAATTTAGGGAATAGGTTTTACAGGGAGCTCTCTGCTTTAATTTCATGAAAACTAAGGAGCCTTCCCAAGTGAAGTTTTGTATCCACTAGTTCATGCCTTTCTCTCTGTGTGCAATGTTAATAAGGAAGTATGGCATAAGTTGGAAGGAGTTGTTTAATATCAACATTCATGCAGAGAAAACAGCTCATTCATCCTTGCATATGTGTCACCTGCATCTAGGATCTTCCCTCATGAATTCCATATTTCTGCTGTGAGCCATGCACAGTCACAGAAGCTGTGCCATACCGTGAATATCTTGATGGGTGCATGGTTCACTGGGTAGAAAACTGTCTGGATGTCCAGGCTCAGAGAATGGTGGTGAAAGGAGCTACATCCAACCAGCAGTCAGTCACCAGTGCTGTTCTCTGGAGTTCAGTACTGGGGTGAGTCCTGTGTAATATCTGTATCCACACTCTGGATGAGGGATTCAAGTGTACCCTCAGCAAGTTCGCAGATAGCACCAAACCGGGCATAAGTATTGATCTACTGGAGGGAAGGAGGGTTTTACAGAGTTGTACTACAGGCTGGGGCAGAGTGTCTGAAAAGCTGTCCAGCAGAAAAGCACCTGGGGGTGCTGGTCGGCATTTGGCTGAACATGAGCCAGCAGTGTGCCCAGGTGGCCAAGAAGGTCAAAGGCATCCTGGCCTGTATCGGAAATAGTGTGGCCAGCAAGAAGAGGGCAGCAATTGTCCTCATGTGCTCAGCCATACCTCGAATCCTGTGTCCAGTTTCAGGCCCTTCACAGCAAGAAAGACGTGGAGGTCCTGGAGTAGGTCCAGCGAAGGGCAACAGAACTGGTAAACGGTTTGGAGCATAAGTCTTATGAGGAGCAACTGAGGGAACCAGGGCTGTTTAGCCTGGAGAAAAGAAGGCTCAGAGGGGACCTGATTGCTCTCTACAACTATCTGAAAGATTGTAGACAGGAGGGTGTGTTGGTCTTTTCTCCGAAGGAGCAAGCAACAGGACAAGAGGAAAGAGCCTTGGGTTATTCCAGAGGAGGTTCAGACTGAATATTAAGAAAAATGTCTTCACTGAAAGCGTGGTCAAACATTGGAATAGATTGCCCATGGAAATGGTGGATTCACTCGTCCTGGAGTTATTAAATGATCTGTAGGTGTGGCACAAAGGGACGAGGTTTATTGGTGGATTTGGCAGGGGTGTGTTAACAGTTGGACTTGGTAAACTTTTCCAACCTAAATGCTCCTATGATTCTTTTAGAAGCTCATGCTTAATGTAGTAAAGCACTTGCTTTTCTGCCTGCTCCCAACAGATAACTCAAATTGCTTCTGAAAAGTGAGAGGCATGTGAAGCTCCAGCCCAAGAGCAGTTGCTGCATTTGCAGACTCCCCTGTTTGACCACATTGCATTCTAATGCACAAACTTTATTCCCCATGGTACAACCTACTTGACAAACATTTGGGTCCTTCATGGATAATTCAAGCGCCAGCAGTTCAAGGGAGCAATTTGGAATGAACTAAGAGAAGAAACATTTATTTTGGTTAGATAAATCCTCATAGGATAATACATCTATTCAGACTCAAGGCCATGCACACCATTATCTAACAGTAAGTATTTGTGCTGGTAATAATTATTTATTTCTTTGTAGTACAATGGCATCTAGGTGTTCCAGCTAAGAGTGAGAACTTGCAGAAAGAAATTCATTGTCCAAAGATCTCCTGCAAGAAACTCCAAGCCTAAACTGATGTAAGCTGTAAAGGTAAGGCAATCAGATTACTGTCATCTAGTTTGGTTAGGCTAGCCTCCGATAGGAACAAAATTACTCATTTCCATCTCCTGCTCCACCTAAAAAGCAGTGTCCTACACTGCTTTTCATCTATGCTGATCTTTTTTTCACTCTCTTAATCATCCTTTCTCCCTTCCTTCTTCTTTTCTTTGCACACAGGGGTCACAGGTGATAGCTAAGCTAAAAATTCAGAGTTGTTGAACATACATCCAAAGTTATTCTCTCAGCTGTTTGCAGATGTGAGGATAAGGGGTTACAGAGTCACAGGCACTAAATGCTCTCCTGGAGTCCAGGAAAATATGGGAATATGGCTGAATTCAGGGTGGATATTTTCCTTTATCAGAAGAAATAATTGTCACACCATGAGGCTAGAACTACCCATTGGAACTAACAGGAGACAACAGCCCTTTTGGCCTCCCTACCAAGTACACACACAATGGAGAACTGCTCCTTCCTCTCTTGCACCACAGGATGTGGCTTGAGATATTCAGTTTTAATCTTACTCTGATGCATGAGGTTGGAACAAATTCTGCCCTCAGCCCTCTTCGAGTATTAACAACACTAATGAAATTACTCTGGGGCTGTCATTTTTCATCTTGATATTCTTATGTTGCTGATCTGCATTGCAGCACTTTTCTTTGCTCCCAAGGACTCAAACTTTGCTTTGTAGTTATAAGACTGTTCAGGAATGACCTGAAGGTTCAGTCAAACCAGAATCAGCAGGGAACTGACCTTTAGCACTTTGGGAAAAGTAGAAGCCAAAATTAATCTTCAAACCAACTTTTTTTCTTTAACACAGAGACCCAGTGGGGAATTTATTTGTGGTTGCTAAGGGAGCTTAGTTAAGTCTAACCAGAGCTCTCCTCTGAGGCAATTCTCAGCACAGATAGCCATGAACTTAGAAGTCAGTTTGAGAGAGCTTCAGCTGGAACCAGTGCTCACAGTAAGGTGGTTTCAAGACTAGTGACTACACAAAACCACGCTAATCAATTCAACTGGTATAAAACAAGACTAATAAAAATGACTGGTGGGTGTGAAACTGATATTCTAGATGGTTTATGGAGACTTTTCTACTCCTATGTGATATTTTCCAGTTTCACAAGAGTCCCGTTTCCCAGAGAGTGATAGTGGAGTTGTGACATCCCCATTATCTGGACTAGGAAGAAGTAGTTGCTGTCCTTGGCAAAAGGATGCAGCTTTTGACGACAGTATAATTTCAGTCATGTAGCCCCATTCTCAGATCTAGTCCTTCTGCAAGGATCCATGGCACAGGCAGCCCTAGGAAAGCTGATAGCTGAGGCAGAAATTGCCCATTAGACCCCAGAATTGTTGTAGCACCCTTTTTATACGCAGCAAATAAATTGCAGAACAAAAAATAAATTAAGAACATGTACCAGAATGGGATGACAGTGAGAATAGGCTACAGTGGGATGTAAAAAGGAAAAAGTACAATCATCAGAGACCAAGGGAAAAATTTTTAGTAAACTCATGACAGGAGATTATATG
Source organism: Pachyramphus minor (assembly GCA_013397135.1). Classification (NCBI taxonomy): domain Eukaryota; kingdom Metazoa; phylum Chordata; class Aves; order Passeriformes; family Tyrannidae; genus Pachyramphus; species Pachyramphus minor. The sequence continues at coordinate 602,840 of VYXB01010184.1, read as the reverse complement.
CTTTAATGTTGTAGCCTTTCCAGATTTTTTTCTTCAAATAATTAGAAAAATTGCTCAAAGCAGAGAAACTTCTTAGTAAAGAAGAAAACGTTTCTGCAGTAGATGCTACAGTGCACACAGTACTCCCATTTTTTAGCCCTAAGCACATTGTGTGCCCTGCCATGCTTCATGCCAGAGAAAATCCACCTGCCTTAATGTTGCAGATGAAGAAGATATTTCTCCCTCTTCCAGAGATACTCATCCATTGTTTGGCACTAATATGTTCTGCCTTGCTTTTATCAGAAGTCCTCTACAAAGGAGTTTTTGGTATATATCCAGGCGCCCGGTATCAGTCCCACCTACCACCTCATAAACATGTCTGAAGCCTGAAGTAGCTGTGATGATATTCTGGGACATCCTGGAGTCAAAAGACAGCAGAAATCATACAATGTTACATGTAGATCTTGCCGCAGGTAATTAAGCAACTCTAAGATCTTTTCAGATGGATCTCCAGTTAGAAACAAGTGCTTTGGAATTGATTTTATAGGATAGAAATTGGTAAACTAGACTGCACCCTCCAGGAGGGGTCCTGATTGTTACCAAATCCTTGGGGGAGGCGGGGTGGAAACCAAACGAAGAGAAAACATCTAATTTTCTTGTCCTGTCTCTACTTCTACACTGGCACACTTCCAAGGATCACTTGGAACCAATGGAGCTGGCTATAATTCAAGAGCCCATACACATATACACAAACAAAAACCGGATTACACAGCAGAGCAACAAGACCAAAGACCATTTGAAATGGATTGCTTGCTCAAAAGGAGCTGCTTCTTGGAAGGGACACGGCTCTGCTAGTTAATCAGTACTGTCGAAATAGATGTCTTTATCACACCCTGTTATTTATTTTGCACCAAGGAAGCAACAGTGCCTGGTGAAGTTTGGGAAGAAAGCACAACATTGCAAATTGCTTTTCTAGAACTGAAGAGAACAGATTTATGAAGGAGATTGCTCCAAAAATGTACTGCAATATAACATTGGGGGTGAAGGGAAAAAGAGATATATGTGTAATATTGCTGACTACACTGCTGACAAGGCAATTGTTCTGGAGGAAAGAATTTTTACAGTGCAACTGAAAAAAAACCCCACACCAACCATATCCTGAGATCAGATTGGTTAGATCTTTAATACATAAATACAAAAGAAACTTTCCTCTGGTAACAAAGAAAAAAACAGAGAAAAGCCTCTGATTAAAAATTAAATAATTCACCTCCGTTATTGAGCCTTGGCTCAACTGCATGACAGTGCATCACTGATGAAGAACACTAGGTTCCTTGCAGCTACAGGTTTTCCAAAAGAGCTGTCTGGGGACAACAGAGTTTCATTTCTGTGGCAGGAATTGATGTTTCAACTTACTCTTCCATACTGAGCTATGAAACACAAAGGAGTAGATCAGACCTCAGCTGGGAGGGGTAATTGGTTATGCTTAAACTCCATCACATGTGTTACAAATATGACTAGGGAGTAATTGTTTTTGGAACCTAGAATTTTAAGTTACCACAAGTAAAATATTATCAATTCAATATATGCATTGAATGCATATTTAGCTGTGTTATTTTTCAACTGAAAAAGCTACAAGTTTCTTCAATGTATAGAAATGGATAAATATGTTCTAATTAACTGTGTTTTGAACTTAAATTTTTCATTTTAACACTGCAAAACTTGAGGCCATATGAAATGAGAATGAAATTAAGCATATTTTTAACAAAATTAAAGATAGGATAAAGAAAAGATGAAGGAAGGGTTTCTCAACATTGGGCCACTTGTTACAATCAGCAATGAAAATCCTTTTTATGCTGATGACCAAACTTACAAGTAGACAAAGCAGAAAAAAAATTGTTTAGCATAAAAGTATTGATGTCTCCAAGTTAGATTTCCCCCTCTATTACGGGGGAAAACACAACTTAAAGTTTTGGCGAAATATCAAATATCAAAGTCAAGATCCTAGCACTGAGGTCAGATAGAGCAGAGATTTGACAGAGAATTTCTCAAACTCTTCTTTTAGGAGTCTTTTGACAAAACGAATGCTCATTGAAATAGAGTTTGAAAAGTGATCTCAGTCTTCCAAAACTCAGGTGACCATATATAAAGGTATCAATGAATCTCTTCCATGGATTTGGACACGAAGACTTATCTGGTAGTGGAAAATCTACATAAAATACCTGTCTATACAAATACATATAAACAGTAGTATAATCTGAAAGCAGGGCATTTCAGAAACAACATTCAGTCCATCTCATAATTTACACATTGATGGCATGAATGTCCTGGATATTTCACATTCTCTACTAGTTGTTGCTTTTGAAATTCCAGATTCATTGATTTAGTAGCCCGATTTTTAACTAATGAAACAGCTAGACTTAAGCACATGCATTTTTTCCCCCCAAAATCTGCTTATGGGTGTAAAATTTCTTTCTCAGAATGACAGAATTATTGCTTAATGTAATGGTTACAGATCAGACAAACAGCTAGGGATTAATTTTTTGAAGTTTGTCTTTTTTTTTTCCACTGCCTACTTTTATTATGCATATTAAAAAAACCCAAAGTGTTGTTTGCTCATTTAGATATGAGCTTTTCTTGAAAATGTCTGTGGTTTAACCCCGGCTGGCAACTCAGCCCAACACAGCCACTCGCTAACTGCCCCCACAGAGGGATTAGGGGAGAGAGAATTGAAAGAATAAAAGAAAAGAGCTCATGAGTAGAGATGAAGAAAGTTTAACAGGTAAAGCAAAATCCATGTGCACATGCAAAGCAAAACCAGGAATTCATTTACCACTCTCCATGGACAGGCAGGTGTTCAGCTATCCCCGGGAAAGCAACTAATGTTGCAGTGAAATGCAACATTAGTCCAAACATACCTCATTCTTTTTCCTTCTTTTTCCTTAGCTTTATATGCTGAGCAACAAACCATATGGTCTGGAATATCCCTGTGGTCAGCTGGGGTTAGCTGTCCCAGACGTATCTCCTCCCAGCTCCCTGTGCACCCCCAGCCTCCTCACTGATGGGGTTTGGTGAGAGGCAGAAAGGCCTTGACTCTGTGTAAGTGCTGCTCAGCAATAACAAAATCATCCCTGTGTTATCCACATTGTTTCCCGTGCAAATTCAAAATACAATCCCAATGTTATGAAAAAAAATTAACTCTATCCTAGCCAAAACAAGTACAAATATAAAGATTAACTCCCCCCTTACCCCCAATGTCAGTTCTGCAAGCACAATGAGCGTAAATTTCTGAGACTATCTTCCCTGTGATTCACAATATCCATATTCCTCTTTGCTACAGTTACAAAAATGAAAATTAGTCCTTGTGATAGCAACACAAATACTCTGTCTTATTATAATGAAAAGAAGCAGAAGGCCCTTATTCACTATAAGCTCTATTTTCAATAAAAGCAAAAGAAGCAGAAAATAACTCAGATCATTTGTTGCATTTCACTTTTCTCTGGTCTTTCAACAAGGGCCATGGCCTTGAACATGTACCACCTGCATGTCAGAGAATAGCTCAAGGAGCATGTGTCACCTAGAGATCTTCTAGTATTGTGGAGTGAGAACAAAGACCAAGCTTAAACACTCAAATATTTACAGAATAAGCTGAGAAGAAAAGGAAAAGCAGCCAAAACCAAAAGCATTTATGAAACAAAAATTGAAAGCACCCTTTAATTTCTCATTAAGAGGGCACAATCAATGTCTTAATTAGAAGCATGACTTAATTTCTGGCATGTCTGCGATTTGGTTGGAAAGCTGTATTTCACAAATTCCTTGAATTCTTTATAGTTAGAAATAAAGCTTAGAGTTTGTATATTCTCTGATTCAGTTTGACACATTCCTTTTTTTGAATAATTCAGTCATTTATTAACTCTTTCCTTTGTTTTCTAAAACTCACAAAGCTGTGGTTTGCCTGGAGTTCATGGACTGGATCACAGGTGCAAACTGTAGACAAACCACAGAAAAGGGAGAAGGAAGTGGCAGCACAGGATGGAAAACAGCCATGAGGCTCCTCAATCCAGGTCTTCCAAATATCTCATTGCACCCCAGCACCTGTCTGTATTAACAGTGGCTCCCAAGGCATGGTCTTGCTGAGGAGTTTGGGTGCTTTGGGCAGAGAGGTTTGGCCTGGATGGATCTTTTTTGGAAAAGGGATGAGAAAGCATAAGAGCTGTCGGATAAGAAAACCTTATGTACCTTGGGAAAAAAGCATCCTACAGTGCTTCCAAAAAAAGGTTTTGAGAAAGGAATTGAGAAGATGTCATTTAGAAGATATTTGCTGCTTTTAGCTGGAAAACTGCCTCTGGATTGTTTGAATCTTCATGTTTTCAGGGATGGAACTCTTTTCTAAGTATCTATTATTTCTGACCATAGGAAATACTATAAACTTCACTATTTATAGCCTATCCTCCTCTTCCTGGTGCCATTCGATCTCAGCACTGATAACTATCTTGTCTGCGCCCCACCTGTTCCCCCAGACTTCTCCTGCAGCACATGGACCTTTCCTGAGGGAATCCTGGGGAGCTCTCACCCACCCTTCCTTTAGCTTCTCATGACAAGTCTCCTAGCTGACATTCTGCCCATTTTCAAATGGGATTTAAAACACAGCATCAATTTCCCTTGAAAGCCAGAGAGAACAGAAGCACCAGTGGTTTTTTTATACCCAGTGATTTTCTTCTATTGGATACCTGTAAACTACATACTTTTTTTTTTTTACATTGTTTTAATATCTGCTTCTGTGAGAACATTTATGTCTTCTGCTATGGTGAAAAACAGACTTATGGTTTAACTTAGACTAAAGCTTGGCAAAAAATTTTGGCTAAAGTAACTCTGGGAGAAATTATTCAATGAACACCAAAATATAACAGCTAGTCACACTGAATTTACTGAACAGTTTGAGCCACAAAAGGATTAAAGTAGTCCGCCACCCAAAAAAAACCCAAAACTATATTTAAAGAAAACTGGGTGTTTACATTTTGTTCATTCAAAATTTGTTTTCATTTAGAAAATTTCAATAAACTTATTTTAAAACTAAAAAAAAAGAAAAAGGAAAAAAAGAAAAAAAATTAAGTAATATATTTTGGAAGTAATCTGGCCAAAGTCATTTAAGTTACCTTAAAAATGTTTCTTTTGTGCTCTCAACTCCGAATAATTTTTTCTTTATTTTCAGAAACACCAGCAAAACAAAAGATTCACTATTTACACAGCTGTTTTCCTGACACATATGCCTCAGTTTCAGGGCTACATTTCTTATTCCTGGCTGGGCTTCCCAAGAACATTCCACTAGTTAATAGCAGTAACATGGGTCCATTCAGGCTTGAGGTAGGTAGGTGGTATTCAGAGGATTTTTACCCACTGTTATTCAGTCTGAATAGATTCCATTTTATTATTTTACCAGTTTCTTAAAAATTTCATGCTGCAATCTGGTCTTTGATTTGGACAGAAGGTTCAAGATTCTAATAAATGTACTAATACATGTGTTAATACAAGTTTCCTCCTTCAGAAGGTTTTATCACTTCCTTACCATTCTCATTATTTTTTTTTTTAATTAGCATTCTTGTAGAAGTCTTGCTCATGGCCTAGTCTTTCTTACACATGCCAATTTTTGGATATCTACTTTTGGACTGCTCCAAGCTTTGCCCACAAACTTTGGTTTGGTTACTCTGGTAAGATATTTCAAGTTGTTTCTCAGTCTTGAAATTTACTTCAGCTGAAGCTGTGGGGTTGTCGGGTTTCACTAGGGTTTAGTCTTACATGAAAAACAGTGACCCAACATTTTCTTTAGCATTTAATCAATGTCACATCAAAAAGGTCTTACTGTTTACACCCTCACAGCTTGTCTGAAATTTATTGGTTTTTCTCTTTTGCACCTTCCCCTTTTAAGTTCTCTGAACACTAGGCTTATATTCTAGTATATGTCTTAACTTTCACTACTCTACTCACCTTCTCTCACTTTATTTCACTATTTTGTTTTTATTTATCCATTAGACATAATTCTCTGACACTATTTAGCTTTCCTGTTTCCTTGAATGTTTTTCCTACTTCTGTACTGGTTTCCCATACTTCCACTGTCCCTCCCCATCTCTGCATCTTCTATGGAGCTTTCTTGGATCTGTTTTTTTCTTATGCTGATGTGCTCTTTAATGCCTTTCCCCCTTATTTTTTTACTCCATATCCTTTATGTCGAAGTTGTACAATGCTTCCCTCCTAACCCACTCCAGCTGCACATATACTAACATCATCCTTTTAATTAAAGTTAACTTTAAAGTTAACTTCATCCAAAGGTCAGAACCACCCTTTGCATGACTGATTTGAGTAACCACAGCAACTAGATCCTTGCCTGCCTTTGTTCACTCTATTGTGATACTTGTCAGACTTTTTTTCCTCAAAACTATTTTATTGAGTTTGTATATATGATCAGAACAGTGGGTTCCAAAGTGCTGAAAAGGAACTTTTGATAATATTTACAATTTAACATTAAGATATCCTTCTTGCTTCTCATAAAAAATCTTGCTCACTTTTGCTTCCTCAAGCAGTTCCTGCTTAGCAAATGGATCACTGCTCCCAGTCAGAGTTCACGCTCCCTATGCTTAGCCAGATCCCTGGTTTCTATCCAGAGAATTTTTATGTACTGGGTGGAACAAGGGCCATTAAGTAATCAGGGAGCTCACAATAAAAGTAGCAAAGTAACATAACTATAACTTAATAATTTCTAACAACAATTTTTTGTTTAGAAGGTAACCAGACAGAAGAGGAACTTGGTCTATCACTTTAAAAGGAGCGGGGGAAAAAAAAATATTACAACACTATATCTTCCATCTGTTCAGACATGGAAGGAGATCTTCACATGACATTTAGAACAAATATGGTATTTGTTTATCCAAAACAGACAACTGAATTCTGCAGCCCATTCCTCAGGCGCATCTTGCTGAGAGTGCCTGAGCTGCAGGATACCACTCCAAAGGTGACCTCATTGTGAAAGCTGACTCCAAATGAATACAAAAAGTATTTGTTTATTGAAATATGTTGTAGCAGTTTTCAAATAGTGATATGGTGAGACTTGCAGAAGGGTAGAAAGGGTCTATTTTAGTTACTGCTCAGCTTGACATATTATGCATCAACCTAGGTCTTCTTTTGCCAAGGCTCTTAAACTGTTTCGGAGAAAACCAGAATAAAATAATATATATTACTTCTACGGAACCATTTTTTCTTTTGGTTACATCAGGATAAATTCAGAGTAGATCCAGTGAAGTCAATGGTTTTCTAATAGTGTAAAAGAGAACAAATTGAGCTCTGAAGCTCATGTTTTATTTGCCAAGTGTTTTCATGTTATGCTGGCAAATGGACAGTGACAGGATGTACAGGTTTTGGGAGCCCTTTGGCAGGCACCAAAGAAGCCCTATTATACCCCATGACAATGAAGCCATTTGCAAGTGCTACCAGAACCGTACTTCCTAGCCAGAAGCACAGCAGTTCCTCTCACTGGTTTGTTGTCCTCACATGCTCAGTTGTTAAATTGTAAGAAAAAATGCATCCTGAATGTTTCCTTGAGGTGGCAGTTGGGACTGAATGAGATTTTTTTTTTCTCTAAACCCCAAACATGAAGGAAGAACATTAAAAAGCAAACAATTGTCATCTTCTCTTTTTCTCCTTTCTTCAAACATGGGCTCAAACTCTCTTCACATTCTCAGGGTACCCAGGATCATGGTTCTTTTATTAAGTCAGAACAAATCATCTCCTTTTGGAGATAATCTTTCAACCTTGCATTAGTCCATTAGCAACAGTGCTAGAGCCTCTGAGACAACAGAATTAAGGGGAAGAGGGAAATGTTATTGCACGGGACCCATTACTGCTAGAAAAAGGAGAAGAACAGCCCTGAAGAAACCAAGGTCAATGTAGAAGTAGGGGAGAAGGTGCTCCAGGTGCCAGAGCAAAGATGTCTGTGCAGCCCATGCTGCAGACCATGGGGAGTCAGGCTGTCTCCCTTCAACCTTTGGAGAACCATGGTGGAGCAGAAATCCACCTGCAGCCTTTGGACAACCCCACACTGGAGCAGATGGATGTCTGAAGGTAGCTGTGACCTTATGGGAAGCCCACACTCAGCAGGCTGCAGGAAGGACCTGTGGCCCTGTGAAGAGAAGGGCCCAGGCTGGAGCAGGTATTTCTGACAGGTCTTGGGACCCTGCAGGGGACCCATGCTGGAGCCATCTGTTCCTGAATGATTGCACTCCATGAAAGGGATCCCCACTGCAGAACTGTAGCCTGCGGGAAGGACTTATATCGGAGAAGTTCATGGAGGACTATCTCCTGTGGGAGGGACCCCATGCTGGAGCAGAGGAAGCACGTGAGCAGTCCTTCTCCTGAGGAGGAAGGAGCAGCAGGGACGTGTGATGAACTGACCACAACCCACATTCCCTGTCTCCCCACACTGAGTGGGAAGAGATAGAGAAAATCATGAGTAAAGTTGTGCCTGGGAAAAAGGGAAGGGTGGGGGAAATGTATTTTTACGACTTGGTTTTATTTCTCATTAGCATATTAATTTCCCCAAGTCAAGTATTTTTCGCCCGTGACCACACCTTCTGAGTGACATCTCCCTGTCCTTATCTCAATCCATAAGCCTTTTGCTATACTTTCTCTCCCCTTCCTTATTGAGCAGGGGGAATGACAGAGCAGTTTTGGTGGGCACCTGGTGTCCAGCCAAGGTCAAACCAACACATAGTTTATTCCTCAATATGACCACATGCAGATATAGGACTCTGTTCCTGGTTAAATATAGCAGTGACTGGGAGCCCCTGGTGGTCTAGTGGTTAAGGACACGGCACTGTAACTGCCGAGGCCCGGGTTCGATTCCCGGTCGGGGAAACTCCCCAGGCAGGTGGAGCCCGTTAGCCCTGTAAGGCAATCCACCTACGTCCTGAGGACCTCGCTGCCACTGTCCAAGCTCGCTTGGCCCCGGCAGGTGAACCTTAGGATTAAAGGGTGGGCTCAGTTCTGCACGCACTGTGTCCCACCTAAAATAAATCCAATGCGCAGGCTGGAAGGCGTACAAAGACCTTCCCCAGATCTTCGTTCGCGAAGTCTGGCCATTATTATTATAGCAGTGACTGCCACTTTCTTCTAAGACAGCTTCACAGATGTAAGCACCTACTTTTAGTCAAACCTATCTGCTGGAGAAACTGGTTTCACCTCTTCTGCTTTCAACATCCTAAACAACTCAGGCACAGACATGTTCTCTTCTCTTTTTCAACCATGCAAAGAGCAAGAGAACAGCCGCATGAGAAATAAGTTTAAGCATGATGGAGACCAAATATTTGCAATAGTTATGGAGAAAGGAGTCTTGAGTTTGGGTTTCACCTTGAAGCATTCAAACAGCTGAAATTTACACAAATGCTATCCTTGCAGGTTTTTGCCAACATCCACGTTGCAATAACCTTGTTTTCCCCTGACTCTTGTGATTTCATGTGGCACATAACCCTACAGCCGGGTGAGAGGCAGTTCACTGTAAGCTACATATGGCCAAGTTGCTGCCCAAGAAAGTCTGCCAGCTGGACACTCACAAAATTAGGGGAAAATTGTGGTTCAGCAAGGCTGACCAGCAGGAAGAGTCCTAAACTAGTTTTCATAGCAGGGAAACAGATTTATTCAGTTCAGCCTCAACTGTCTTCGAGGCTCATCTCCTATGCTGGTTTTGGCTGAAGTTGGTCAACAAGGCTTAGAAGTTATCAGAGGGAATATCAGCAGTTTGCTTACCTACAGTTGTATAAAACCTCACACCACCTAAATAATGCTGAGCCACTTGTAGGCAGCAAGACCTTTTCTGTTACTGAGACAATAGAGCACAATCAATGATCTCCACTACATCAAAGAAAGTCTCCAGCTCTATTGTTCACCCCTGTTCTTTAGACCCTGGACGTGGTCCTGCCTTACTTAGCACTCCATTTCTTTTTCCAAGTGAAGTTAGATTGGGGGTTCAAGAGAAAGTCTAAAAGGAAGGGTATTACTAGCATTAACTCTTGTTAGCATATCTGGGCATCAGCCTATCACCTGCTGTCAGTGTACTGAAACACAGAATAAAGTTGCATTTCTGTAAAAGACATTAGGAGCAAAATTGGACAGAGGAGTGTCAGACTGCAGTTATTCCATTCTTTCACACAAAATGTGAAATAACATGTTAACTGCCTTCTGGCCATACAGAAAGCATCCATTAAAATAATTACCATATGGCTTTTTTGGGGACATGGTAACTATCATGTTATTTCACAATCCATTCACATGAACAATTTCACAATGGACCCTACAGGACCTTGAAAAGATTTTATCAGTTTACGGGATTAAGGCTTTGATAGAGATTCTGAGAAAAAAGCAGGTGGAAATAACAGCTCACGGAGTGCCTCTGCAGAGTGATTACTGGGCTATATTCTCTGTTCAAATGGGAAAAGGAAATCCCTTGAAATAAAAAGTCTGGCTGCTGCTGATTAGCTGACAAGAAGGAAATTGAACACTATGCACATAAAACTCTGTATGTGCTACCAACAGATCCATCATGTCAGCAATTCATTTTCTTATGGTAGCATGGGCTTGGAGAGGAATCCATTAAGGCCCAAACAAATTAATACCAAAAAAGAGAAGTAGCCCCTGAATTACATGGTTTTCTATGCACCTGGCTTACAAGTCTAGCTCTGTGTAGTAATTTTTTTATATTTATCCCTTCCTCACTCATTAAATTTACTACATTATATAGTTAGGGACTCAAATATTTTGCTTTTTGCTGTTATCTGCATATAACTTACATCAGTTTCTCCAGCTGCAGGAATATTTTAGTAAGGGTATTCTATATATCTATAGATACCTTTTAATCTTTGACTTGTTCCATTTGTACCTGGAGCTTATAACAAGGACTAAGAGCACAAAAGGTTGAGACTGAGCTCTGGTTAACACTCATTCGTTCGCGAATTACATCAGTAATTTTTTTTTTTGAACAGCCTATATTATCTCTATATTTTTCTCCATTTTTTTTCCTTGCAGAGTGTTGAAATTCATTGTTTGTTGGAGAACTCCAGTTGTGGTGGTGACGGTACGTTAGGTGGCAAGTCCCATGAAGCATGCTAATATACACTAATCTTTTAATGATGATGAATATTTGACTCTTTGTAATGGGGGTATTTTTTTTAAAGAGGCTTTCCACACACAAAAAAAAAATCATCACAATGGTTGTCACAAGTAAGCTTCCCTCCCCTTTGAAAGAACTGACTGTGGTGGAAAAGATAATTACTTAGTTCCTTTATCTCCGAATTATTTGTAATAAAACCTGAAATCGCACCACAAGGTCTTTCATGAGGATGTCATAAATTAAGATGCATCGATGTATTTGGTGCATCTGTTCAGCTCTGCGCTCCTTTGTCTTCTGCAAATAGCGCAGCAGCTTCAATACCCAGCAGACAGCATTTACGCAAATGATGTCGTGGTCTGTATCATTAATATTCAGCGATTGTCTGTCATAGACACCTTACTGTACATCTGTTATGCAAATTTATGTTAATTTTTGCTCACTGACAGCTGCCTTGGTTCCCTCCCTAAAATGATCTTTTCCATTTTGAAGTTTGCAATCTGTTCCCAAAAATGTTAATCTAACAATTAACTGAAATTGCTAAACAGAAATTTTACATGTTATGTCCAAAATAGAAATCAGTGTTTTTAAATAGATGGTGAATCTTCTCTTCACATCATTTGTTTTATATGTGATTCAGAGAAGGGTAAACATTGATCTTTGCACAGCCTGTGCTGGGATAAGTGACAATCTCCCTATACAGTAATAGGTTTTGCAGGAAATGATGCCATCTTGTTTTCACATAGGCTATGGGCATAAAACTGACTTTCCCATTAAAAGCTGCTCTTTGTACAATTGTTTTCGACTTAGACTTTTGGAAATGGAAAGGCCAGTCTTTACTAACCCATTATTCATTTAAACATTTTATTTGAAATAGTATGACTATATTTCAAATAGAAGCAGAAAGCATTTTAAAAATGTTTCAGAGCAATTACATTATGCTAGTCTAATGTATCAGGAAAAGTGAGATACAGAGGTCTAGTAAATTAAGTTCAGAATGCTGGGGAAAATATTTTGATCCAGTGTGCCCACAACATTTTTTTGCTTCCAAAACCAGAACCAGACGAGTTACATCAGGTATCTCACAGAGAATCAGTGAACATCTGGACAGCCAGTGTACAGGGAGGGTTTAAGTCTGTTAGACATTAGTGGATATGCACAAGAGAAGCCTAGATATAAAAATGGTCTCCACCTTAAACCAAAATGCAAGCAGATTGCTGGCACTGAATCCCTCCAAGTTCTCAGACATCGCTTAAATGTGGAGCAGGGGAAACATTGACAGGAGCCAGGGAGACCTTTGTTCAGACACCTGCAAGAGGTGTCAGAAATGCAAGAATTGGTAGCTCTGTGCCTCAAAGAGGACAGCTCTAGAACTGGGATGAAATGGAAGGGGACAGGTTGTAGTCACAGATCAGGCTGTTATGAAAGATAATTAAATAAGACTACGCATATTGCCCATATTGGGAAAGAAGCCCCAAAGTGTCCATATACTGAGGACAACAGCTTCAAAGCAGAAGCTGCTTAACTGCATTGCCTGACAGTGTAATAGGGTCCTGATGTAATACATTTTTCAGAAACATATGGCCAAATCAGAATTTGACAGAATAACTCAGAACCTGTCTATAAACCATAGAGAAAGACAGGCTAAAAGAAGTTAAGATGTAGATGTTAGGAACAGCATTACAGTGCCCCACAGATTCAATATCAGTCTTCACCATTAAAAATAAAGCCAAGACACCTACTCAAGCCATATCTTTATCAGGAAATTAAGAGCACACTATGTCAGGCTGATCTGTCAAAATAAGAGGAGTAGAAAAATTAAACTGATAAATTAAAGAGCAGCATTTCACCTGACTGATGGCATCCCTCCAGGAGATCTCTTAGAAGCGTAGCTGCTGTTTCTAACAAAGAATACAGAATAGCTCATTAAAAAACACAGAAAGGCAGGGTAGCAAACATTGGTCTTTCCTTCCAAAAAGGGAAACCAGGGAATTCTAAGAGTTTCAAACCATAAATACTCAGAAAAGTTTTCAGAACAAGAAGTAGGAAATCACCAAAATAAGAATGCTGAGGCCAAGCTGACAGAGCTTCTACTAAGGGAAATTGTTCTTCTCTAGTTTATTGTAATGCATCAAGAGTGTTAAACAATGGATGATGAAGACCATTTCATAAATAAGTTACTTGAAAGCCCATGTATTTAATTTAAAAAGTATTTCCCGAGGAACCAATTAGGAAAACAAAGTAATCATGAAAGAAAAGTGAGTACTCTGCTGTAGTTCAGTAAGTGATTGACAAAACTGCAGCAAATAAATGTATGTAACTTACTCTCAAATTAGTGAAAAATTGCTGAGCTATTTACAAACTGCAATTAATAAGATTGTTTAGAAAAAAGCTGAACAGCCATATTAGTATTTGCAGGTGACAACAGTTTGTCTAAATGTCTAGACAAAGGTTCTACCATTTACTGTTACATGCAAACACATTGTATAACTCTCCATCGTAAGTTTATCAGGTTCCAGATTTTTTTTCTAATCGGAATGCATACACGGTTTTTTGTAAAGAATCTCCTCAAAGAAAAGTTTGAATTGCTTATTGCAATACTCAAGTGTATGACAGAGGATGCAGTAAACAGAATGACTCATAAAAATTAAAACTGACTTTGGCTCCTCATGTGCCTTTTCATGAAGCACTTTTCTAGTTAAAATAGAACTTGCAATACAGTTCTAATAACATTATACTATCCTAATATAGGGAAAATAAAACCAAAACAAGATTATTTCTTTTCATAATAACTGACACTGTTAGGGATAAGCCATTTTACAGTAATTATTTTTGTGGTTGGATTTTTTTTGTTTTGTTTTGGGTTTTTTGTGTTTTTGTTGTTGTTGTTTGTTTGTTTTGGGGGGTTTTGTTTTGTTTGTTTGTTTGTTGGGGTTTTTTAGGTAGAGGCAGAGAATGGAAAGACCCCCCTTGTGGTCATTTCCATATTGTCTCCTGTGCATTTATTTCAGCACTTCATAGATAGATTTCCTAATTAATTACAACAACCTGAAACACCTTCTTATGGAAATTTTGGGGGTTTTAATTACAGGAAATTGGCAGGGGACACAGGAAAGCATACCAAAGGTTGTCTGTCTAGTGTCACCTGCAATGTTGGAGTAAAGTGGTGGGATGACAGTAGGAGAATGGTGCAGGCAGAAGCTATTAAGAGCAGTGAACCAGCCCAAGGTTACTGTATCCACCTGACACCCCAGCAAGCACGTCTCTGCCTGCTGGATTCATCAGTCCCAAATTTGTTTGTTCTGTCTTTGCAGTGTTAGCTTAAAGTTATTTCAAACATACAAAATCCAGAGATTGCTCTTAAATTGAGGTCCACAGAAAGATAGAGTTTTCATTGTTTGAAATAGTTCAGTCACAGTAGTTGGAAGAACAAAATGCCAAAGAACAAAATGCCAAAGAGCAGCTACAGCATAACCATCTCAGAGATTAAATTGGATATCTCTTTGGTGACTCAGATCTTCCAGAAATTATTTTTTCCCCTTGATGACATTGAGATTATGTGATGCCTTTTATTATTATTATTATTATTTTTTTAATGCACTTATATTTTACTGTCAAATGTCTGAAATAAGGAAAAAGAATGTGAAAAACTGGTTTGTTTATTGTCCTTAAAACCTTGACAGTATTTTTGTATTATATAAACCTCAAGTTGCTGACTACAGCCTCAGCAGGAGCTCGGGGGCTATGCCAGGAATGTTCACGTATAGAAATGAGCTAGGGCAAAGACAATTGTGCCATTTTGATTTTCTCCTCCTTCCCATTTTGGAATGGAAACAAATATTTCAGTGGTTCCCGATTAAAAAAGATTAAAGCTGTCAGAAAGTTGTGAAAACTGGAAATGAGGATATTTTGCTTCCAGAAAACAAATACTGTAGCCTACTTTTCAGGTTTCTGAACACCTCTAACATTCATGGTTTGGCTTCACGCACAAAGATTTTGAAGGGCTCTACTCGCGCTTGCTACAGGCGCTGATGGCTGAACAGGCCAATGCGTGACAGACAAGTCCAGTTGCAAAAGGCACAGCAGAAAGATTCCCCAGGTAGCAACGACTGGACGTGATTCTTTCTGAGTTGTCTTTTCTCCTCGAGAGTGATCCTGTGTGAGTTCTCAAAGGAGGCAGCAGCGTTATAGATGGTTTGTCTCCAGGCCTCCCGATTGGAGGCCAGAGTAGAGCAATGGTGATGATCAATATGGCTGAGGTTGAGATGTTGTTTCAGGGAGTCCTTGTATCTCTTTTTCCGTCTACTTTTCAGGTTTCTGAACACCTTTAATATATAGACAACACAAATTTCATCAGAAATGGCCCCTTAAAATGGAACAAATCCTCAAACAAAAACATTGCTCCAAAATTAGGGAAACACTTTAATTTAATTGTTTTAAAATGGTGTTTTGTCCAGATTGATTAAAGAAGCCTTAATGAACCATGTTTAATTTGAAGCAATGAAAGAAAATTTCAGAGACACTTTTGACAGAAATTTCCTGAACAGCTCTTTCCTGAGATGATGTGTAAGAAACTGGGTTTTGAACTGCCTGTGATGAAAATCCTAAATGAGATGGACAGCAATTCTTAGAAAAACCCTGCAGGTATGAGAGCTGTTTGCAGCTTACTCTTTCCATGGCTGGTGGGGCACAGCTCCTGTGTCCCCCAGCACCCATCATTGCCCATGTCCCCCGCCATCCCTCACTGCTGCCCTGACAGTGTCATCCTGCTGCCAGGCTGCCATTGCACAGCAGCTTTTGGAGATGGTATCTGCAGCCACAAGGACAAAAGGGTTTTGTTTGTTTTAGGAATGCTGCTGAACCAGACAAAATCATTGTTATTTTCACTTTCACTGTTCTTTATCTTGACATCTACCTCCCCAAGACAGAATGCACACCTAGAAAGACAGACTTAATTAGATTTCTTGTTTCTGACAGCCACGTGCAATAATATTCTGTCTTCCTACCCACATAGGTCACAGAAAATAAGATTGGAGGGATCTGAAGAGATTGGAAGTTTTCTAAATTACTCACAAAAACAGAGTTTAGGTCCACCTGTGAAGAATTGCATTTCTTTATGGGACTGAGTGACTTTCATCAGTCATTTTATTGACCAGCATAGAAAAATATAAGTGCTTGTGGAGAAAACCCTCACCAAACACACATGAAATCTGCACCAACACCACTTCTCTGACTGATGCTAATTAGTAATAGGATTGGGGGGTTATAATAGGTAATTTCATGGATCTATCACCTCAGTGATTAATAATAATCAAGCAAGTCAGCTAAATAGTAGGAATGATTAGATGAAGAGTAGAGAACAAGAAGAGTACAAGAAGAGTATATACAAAATCCTGCTGAATAAATCCACCGTTTGCCTGTGTATTTTATTTTACACTTGTCCCTAGTTCTTAAAAAGTAAAAAGAAGATTGTAAATCCAGGAAACATTTTGAGAAAAACATAATGAAGAAGAATGTCTAAATAGACTAGGTGTCTTCAGCCTATAGAATGTAATGGTTACAGTCATTACTGGTATGGGTCTTTAGAAAATGATCGTTTACTCTTTATTCCACTGGAAGTGTCCAGGAGTAATGAGAATCTGAATTTATCACAAATGAGGTGGATCTTCATTCCCTAGGTGACAAATTGCAGAGCCCTCAGAGAAGCCAGGTCTGATTCAGAAAGCCTCCTAGCTAATAAGTATTGGAAACCAAGAGTAGGCAGGGAGGGCAAGACCATCTACATCTACGCTACTGCTCTCTAGGTCATCTCTTTCTCTCAAGTGCAGACACAAGACATTAGGTAAGAGAAATGTTAGAGACTTAAGCATTTACATCAGATAAGTAAAAGATCTCCATGCTATCCACAAGAGACATGAATAAGTGTGTAAACTAGCAAAAACCCCAAACACAAAGTATTTTGAAGTTTTCAGCCCTTATTAGACCACAAAACATTCCTAAAAACAATCAGCCAACTTCCCTTCAGATACAGGACTACTTTTTCCCCATATGACAACACAGCTCCTCACTTTCCTCTGCTCAGCAAGTCCCAGCATTAAATGAGCCCCCAGTGAGCCCTCACTGTCACCTCAATAGGCTGCAGCTCCGCTCTGTGACCAGCCAAAGGCTGACAAGCACCATCCCAAAGAAGACCTCTGTCTCACCAACTCTCCAAAATCCCACTTACAAATGAAAAACCTTTAGTTTACAGTGTCATCACACAAACCATTTCACACAAACCTGAGAAAAGCACTCCTACCAGCTGTGGTGCTGTTGGGAACTCCTCTCAGCTCTTGCAGTGCCTCTGCCTTGTACATCATTCCTATCACTTTCAAAGACAAGTCTTTATCAGAATGTGACTTCAGCTATAGGAAAATTAAACTCACATACTTCAAAACAGATTTAGCAACTCAGGAGCTAGAGTTAATACTGAAAAAAATCTATGGAGATTGTTCATAAATAGCGATCTAAAAGATTTTTGATCACTAGATTGTATTAATCTTTTCCTTTTAGTCTCACTGATTTAATTCTAAATCGAATCAAATAATGGCATATTCCTTGTATTTAGATACAATTGCTGCTAGTCTAACAAGTGCCAATGACTTGTCAACCAGTGCTACATGTATTTAGTTGTTTTGGTCCTTTAGAAATGCAATTGTGATAAAGAGCAACCAAAACAAAATAAAATTTGAATATTTAATTAATTAATATGTGGCTGGGAAGTGGGATAGCCTAAATTCATGATTGGTCTCATGCTGGAACTTCCTGAGGTCTTACTGCAAATGACACTATACCAGAAGTAATGTCAGTGGGAAAATGATGCAAAATTAATTCATTGTCCTGAGGAAGTTATGAGTATCTGCTGAGGATATATCATTAATGCTGAACCTTCTGTGGCTGTAACTGCAAATAATTGTGATGGCTAATGGAAAAGGATACCTCTAATATCAGAATAATGCAGCTTTAGAAGGTCTTTTTGGATCTTTTTTTCTTATATATATATATATAAACCTATATATACATATATATAGGCTTAAAACAATATCTCCCTTGACTCTTTGAAAAAACTTTCATTAACTTGCACACAAAAAAAGTCAAGCTCACAGTTGAGTAGGAATAGGTGACATTTTGATCTATGTAATATGAGGATATACAAAGCATAAATTGAGTTAATTCAGCTGCACAGCAGTGTATATAAGCTTAGAAATGTGCCCAGAAATTTTCATTAAATTGAAGTCCCTCTCAAATGCCAAATATTCCTTGGGAATAAGTAGAAGTGCCAATGAAAAGAACAAATAAACCCAGATAAACTTTTAAGATGGAATTACTTAAGCAGGTGTGGAGATTAGAGAAACTCACAAAGAAATTCCCCCTGTGAAAAGGCATATATTCACCTCATTAACTGCCTGGGTTTCTATACTCTGACCTCTTTGGCCTTTGTTTTCCATTAATTCTAGTAAATGAAGTTATTTGTAGCCAGTCAAAGAAAAATATGAATGTAAGAAAAAAGAATACCTCTGAAAAAAAGCCAATTTGCAGTATTTCAAGCTCATTTGGGGATTTATACCAAGATGTGAATCTTAGAAGCTGTGCTTAGAGCTTAGGAGAGGGGGCACTTTGGCAAGCTGTGTCTTGCAAGAGCACTGTTGAGCCATGTGCATGTTCCTCAAGCACTGCAATTTTCGTGAAACTCATCCAACTTTCAGCTGAAAGTAAAATGACTGAATTCAAGGTGTAATGTAGATGTCTTGTACATTTCCATTGCATCTTATTTACACTGAAAAGGTCAAAAGCTATACTTTGTAAAACAGCAGATCCAGTGTGGTGTTGGCTAATAATTTTTACATACGAATACACTGACCTTTTCTCAACTGTGCTTTAATACAAGCCTTGGGTTAACATCCACATGGTACCCTGTCTGCTGAGACTAAATCAGCTGCAATAAAGAGAAGAACAGTCATTTATTCCCAGAACATTTTTGTTAAGACATCAATTCTATAAGGAACAAATAAGCACTTTCACAAAGATATCTTCAATCTACTCTATTCTGCAAATTTTTAGGCTTAGTTCTCCATGGTCCTGGCAGCTACAGTCTCCCATGTAGACTAGTTCAGGCAAACCCACAGCAAATAATAAAGAATAGGATTACTGAAAAGACATTCTTGAGAGGTTTTTTCTCATCTTGTATTAGCACTGCAAATTAATATGAATTTTCTGTGTTTCCCTGGCACTCATTAGTGTGACACCTAAACACCTGGATACAGGCAATACACTTATGACGTGGCTGGTTATTGCAAAATAAGTCTTCCTGTAAAATCAAACTGTTAAGGTGGGCAGCTTCTACTATATGATTCATTGCATTATTATTATTGTTACTATTAATAATTATAATAATAATAATTTACTGCTCAATATCAGAACCTCTGTATTCTCTGTAACTGACTTCTTTCTTTGGCTTGCAGCTGCCTCAAATGAAACACCTACAATCTTTGCAAGTAACTACTGGAAAACAAATTTGAAGGTAAAAGCCCCCCCAAATCAGAATGTAGGAAAAATTCTTCAGAGGACTGTGATAAACATCACTTTTGCACAAAGTGCACTATGATTCTGTGTAGTCTGAATTTGCAAGGTAAAATCAAGTCCACATGACCCTCTGGTTATAATGTGAAGACTTTTACATCCTGTAGTCAATTCTGGAGAAGTATCCAACAGATGAGCAGTACAAAAAAACTTGCTTTCCATGAGAAGTCTTTCTACTGTCAACTCTATTTACTGCCACTGTAACATTATCCATCATGCCATGGAAAGTGTCAGGCATAAAAATAAAGTGGAAATCTATAAAATTGGGTTTGAGCCAGTAAAAAATGTCAATTTCATGGCAGCCTTTATTAATCCTATTAACTGCAGTACTTTAGAATCCATAGGATTTCATAAGTCTCATAATGCAAGTAGCATTCAGATAAAAGAAGACACACAGAAATCCCACGTGCTCATATGCAGAGAAACTTAAAAAAGCAACTCAATGGCTGACATCCAGTTATGTCAGTAATGTCAGAGGTGATATGATTGAGGTTATGCAGTCTTATTAAGCTGATTATACTCTCCATGATGCCACCACGGGAAATTTTAGTGATGCAGTTTAGTGATAGCTTCATACCACTGACTTGAACAATATCCTCTTCCTCACCTTTAGTCTGAGCTGCCACGCTGAATGAACTTTGGCCCCATCTATGTTTCGTGTCACATCTCTCCTCTTAAAGAAAGAGGAGATCTAACCCAACTAATCACAGTTACAAAAGCATTTTCAAAAGTGTGTGAAACACCTTTTCAAATATTTTCTCCTGCTATCAGAATCAGTCTTGTATTGTTTTGCTTTATGCTTTACATTCAGATTTATTATTTTTCTTACATAATTTTGCTACATGCATAACTGGCCTGGAAGGTATAGAATTAAATATTTTTCAATTAGAAATTCTGCAGGAAAAGAGGAAAAGAGAAAAAGGGTCTTTCTTTTAAACAATGTACTTCACTCTAAGCATGTGTGACAAACTAAAAGTCTGACTGTGAACCTTTTCTTCCATTTGGAGCACATTTTTTCATGTAAGTAAACTCATTTATTTACACTGGGAGATGTACACTACAGATTCCAAAGGCAAGTGTCAGAAGAGAGTGGTCCAGCTGGAGCTGCACATGAGATGACAGGCTGTGAACTGTGGTTTATTAATTAATTTTGGCAATGTGACCCAATAAGTGCAAAATAACAGTAATGTGAAATATGATACGTAAAATGTGACTAACAGCAGTTATTCTAACTGTGAATCTAATCTCAGGCAAAGCAGCAATGAGGGATGCTCAGCATCCCAGGACATGTATGGTTAACCTCAGCTAGCCAGGTCAACCTCCCTATGCTCTCTGTTATGTCAATGGGGAAGGTTAAGCTCATTCAGACCATTAATCTAGACCAAAGGCCCAACTTTTATTATTTTTGTTATTCCTGAGGACACTCTGTGTCTGTCTCCCTCTTATTGCACACGTTGCAGGAGGACACTTAGAGAAGTGGTTCCTGTAAATACACATTATAGGATTGTGGCTGAAAGCAAATTCCAGTGTATAAATTAATCTTACATAAGAATCTACACATTAAATGTCAAAATATAACCTACAGACTGCCAGCAACAGTGCAAAAGAGGATGCAAATGAAGCACAGGCTTAGTGGCTTTTCTTATTGGCAAATAGCAAACAGGTGTGGAAATCAATATCCAATACTTGGAAAGTTCAAAACAATTATATCAGCACACGGAAGAGGGCCAAGGGTCCAGGCATGAGGTTGTCACAGGCTACCCATGGCTCTCAGGGACTGGCACTACACTGACCTGGGATGTGGCCCAGGCAATTCTGCCACAGGGGAAAAAGGGGAGCGGGGAACCTGGAGCCCAGGAGAGGTGCTTGGTGGGCACCCTCTCCTGCAATGGTCACAGTGCCAGCCATGCACACAAGGTACATCAGGCTCTTTGCCCTAAGGGGTAGAGGATAAGCTGTGGCCGACTTCATTTAATACAATAAAAGCAGACTTGATAAGACTGCAGTACAGCTGCATAATGTGATATCAATTCCCATCCTTGGGCCTGTTTGCATGTCCATCTTCACAGGCAATACAGACTCCTGTTTCAGCATTGCTATACACCAACCAACATGGAAAAAACCCACCTTCACCTCAGTGTTGCCCTTGACACAAGTAGGTTTTGTAAGTACCATGACTGAAATATTCCCTTATCTATGACATATTCCTATTAATAATATTCTGCTCTGACTAACAAACAGTTTTATTTTATTCCCATGATTTCTGGCTTTTTCAGTTTTTAAAAATATGAACTAAAACATTGACTCCAAGAGTGGTCAAAAAATATTACCACTTCAATACAATATTGCAGGTAGTAAATCTTTTCACATATGAAAATTAATCTCTCTGCTTGTTTAGAGAGATACATATTGCAAAATAAAGTCACAACTGTAACTGATAGGAAAATTTTCACAACTGATACACCTGCCTGCTTTCAACTGATAACAGAGATACCTCATGTAAGGAAATCTGCTGTTTTCATACAAATATTAACCGCAGTAAAGCTGATGTTGCTGGGATACAGCACATCAGCTGAGAGAGGAGAGAGAATCTTCATTAACAGCCTCCCAATGGGTAGTCCCATGTGAACCTCATGAAGCTCAATAAGGCCAAGTGCAAGGTGCTGCACCTGGGTCAGGGAAATCCCAAGCACAAATACTGGCTGAGAGAAGGATAGATTCTCCTGAGAGCAGCCCTGAAGAGAAAGGTTTGAGGGTGGATGGGTAGGTGGGTGGTAGTAGTAGTAGTATAAGTGTGGATAAGGGGCTGGATATGACCCAGCAGTGTGTGCTCAGAGCCCAGAAAACCAACTACATCCTAGGCTGCATCAGAGTGACCAGCAGGTGGAGTGAAGTGATTTTGCCCTTCTACTCCAGTCTGGGGAAAGCCCACCTGCAGTGCTGTATCCAGCTTGGGGGTCCTCAGTATGGGAAGTACCTTGACTATTGGAATGAGCCCAGAGGATGGCCATGGAGATGATCACTGGAACACCTCTCCAATGAAGACTAACTGAGAGAAGTGGGGTAGTTCAGCTTAGAGAAGAGAAGGCTCTTACAGCCTAAAGCACCTTCCAATACTTAAATGGATCTGAAAATATGTCTGGATAGGGACTTCATACAAGGGCATGTAATGATAGAATAATAGGGAATGGCTTTAAATTGAAAGAAGGTAGGTTTAGATTGCATATTAAGAAGAAATTCTTTATTTTGAGGGTGATGAGACACTGGAACAGAGAACTTTTGATAGTCCAACCTGGAAGTGTTCAAGGCCAGGTTGGATGGAGCTTTGAGCAACCTGGTCTAGTGGCAGGTGTCCCTGCCAGCAGCAGGGTGTTGAAATTAGATGATCTTTAAGGTTCCTTCCAACCCCAAACAATCTAGTTTCTATGATTCAGTTAATTGGGATAGGCAGGGTTGATTCTGAGCATACTGACTTGCTTTGTGATGCTTAATTTGTACAAACTTTGGAGAGAAAGGCAGCTCCATTCTGACAACAGAGCAGAACTTTCTCTGAGGAGGCAAATATTGTCTGGGCAAGAAGTTCCTTGAAGCTTAGTCTGAGACAGTCAAGACACATTAAGTCTCTAAGGTCTGCAGTAAACGTCAACACATTCAGCTTCAAGTGCAAGGTGTAAATCTTTCCATCTGCCTTCTCTAACAGGAACACAAAATAACACACACACTTGAAGAAAGGCAAAAAAATAGTCTCACATACTTTTCAGCCCACATAGATCTAACTGAAGTACTCAAACAGTCTGGCAGGTAGTGGTGATAGAAACTTAGTGAAGTCAGAGGAGCTGCGGCTCAGGGTCAGGCAGTGCTCCATGGGTGCATGGCTGCACCACCGGCGCCCTCAGATACCTTCCCACGTGTCTGGGGACACCTCCTGCCCTGAGAAGCCCTTACACATTGGGCAGTCTTCCCTCCCTGAGCCAGGACAGAGTGTCTAAGTTCACAGGTCAAGCTCAAAAAATTATGCCTTTGGAGGAACCAACCATCTTGAGGCTTATGATAGCTTGGTCACATTCTAAGAATCCTAAAAATTACTTTCCACATTCTAAAAACCCTGAAAATTACTTTCCTAGTTTCCTCTGCAGCATCATTATCATTGATTTGGATCATAAGACTGACTGCTTGGGCAAATGAAGGTGACAAATCAATTCTAGGAGTAACAGACATCCTCTCCTGTATTCCTGCTAACCACCTCTTAGAATGGGATTTGCACTGAGTGAGCTCATACAGCTCCAAACAGAAGATAAATCTATGCAAGCAAAAAACCAAAACCAAACTGCAAAAAACCTCCACATCCCTGATCCCAATTTGCAGTATTTTAATCAAGATGGGAACCTAAAATAAACCAGCCACGCTTTGTAGCTTTCAGGGAAACCAACAGGGAGATGGATACTGGCAGCCTCAAAATCCCATCTCCTGACTCACCAGCTCTCTGTCCTGCAGCATGTTCTTGACTTTGCTGCTCTGGTGCACAAGTATGACCCTAGTTTCAATATGTTACAGCAGTAGTCCATTTAAGTGGTACCTTATCAATTCTCCCACCCCCTTGAGAAGAAGGGTTGATAAAATTGCATACTATGCCATCTAAATAAAAGTAATCATTTTTAATTAAGTTGAAACTTACCATCAGAAAAGGAAATAAAAGTGAAGAAAGCAAATCAAGCTATCACAGAAAGTATTTCACTGCCATTGTCAGTTGAGCTTAAGGCCATGCATGCTTTCACTGGTTTGGTATGTTCTGAAGGAGGAAGAAGTTTACAAGTTTGTCCCGCTCACCGTGTGACCCGAGGCGGGATGCTCCACCCTGTCTCGCAGCAACACAGAGCTCTGGCCAAGCCTGATGCTCACATTCCCTCACCAGCTCCTCCAGGGCCTAGAGCACAACACAACTACCTTATTTCTCTGCTCTGGAGGCTGTCAGAGTCATGATAAAGTGTTTTAGGGGTTGGTTTCTTTTTTTCTCCTTTTTCTCTGTTTTCTGAGTTACTTCTCATTCTTTCTTAGGAGATATATATATATAAATCCAGTCTTAACAGTTTATTCCTCAAGCACAAGGGACTACCAGATAAAATAACACAAACTAAGGAACATAAGCCAAGTATCTGTCCCCATAGTCAAAGTGAGTTTCACCATAGACTGCAAAGGGACTCAGACTTGGCCCTATTTCTGCAGATATGGAAAACATTAATGAAGCTTTAGAACATGCCTGGGGCTCTGTCCTAACGTCTGTTGAGCAGCTATAGGAAAAATGTAGGAAACATAAATTTCTCCTCTGCTTGTGAGCCAGGGCAAGAGACTTGTCCAATGAACTATCTCTGACAGCATATTTTAAAGGTGCTGTATATTTTCAAAGTTATCACAACACATAATGTGAGTGCAGCCACCAGAAGCAGTTATAGCCAGTAAGGAAAGGTGCCCTTCTCATGGAGGAGCACAACACATCCCCTAAGGGGCTGCAGCCAAGTCACACAGTCCTGGTGGGCGCTGACAGTGTCTCCAAAGCACAGGAAACATTAGGCCATGCTCTTGCTCTGTTCTGCTGTACAAGCTAGGCAGTTTGCTTGTACTTCATAATTACCAGACGTGATATATTCTCTCATTATCATCACAGAAGCTTAATAAAGAGAAAGGTCACAAAAACAGTCCAAACTTCTACACATTGCAAAAGTCTGGCTTGGGTATTCTGCTACATACTAGGAGTAGAGCTTCTTTGTTCCATAGTCTGAGAAGAAATGGACTGGGCAAAGGAGAGAGTCTAATGAACTTCATTTCTACTTTACCTTCTCTCACAAAAACTGGGAACATATGTGAAATCAAGCAACCACAAAAGTGTTCAGGATCATGGCTTTCATTTTTCTGGAAGAATAAAACAGATAGAAGGCCAAGTAACCACATTAATTAATTTTTCTGATTTTCTATCATGGATGTTTAAGAGGTTAACTGTTATCTTCCTATTGTTGTTTGCCTGCTAAAATTTAAGGAGTTTGGTATGATATTATTCTTATTGAACTGTGCATGAGATTGAAAACCGAGCTGAGCAATGGGTAAAAAAACTCTGCAGAGTGGGCACATAACTGCAAGAGTCAAAGAAGGTGAGAATTACAATGGTGTAATGCAATTTTGCTACAGGAGGGAGGGTAAAATCTCTCCATATGGTTTGGTCTTATTTTAGACAGTGAAGCACATAGACGTGATTTCATACACAACAAGTGGAAAGAATGATTTCTGCGTAACAATATGTCACTTCCTTCTATCCCAGGCTGTTCTGTATTCTGACCATTCTGGCATAACCTTTCTGGTGCTGAAAGCAAGCAGCTCCCTGATAGCACGTGTGAAGGGTTTAGTTGTGTTTGGTGTTCAGTATAAAGATCCAGGCGTGTCATTTTGCCATGGCAAATTTAGAGAGAAAGAATGGATTAGTCATGGCAAAAGCACTAAGTATAGATGAAACTCAGCAAAAGCTATGGGCTTGTTTTCCAGTGGTTCTGTGAGGCTTGTGTCATTCCGTTTCTCAGAGGGGGTTTTGCTGACGATTGGTTTTCTGTGGGTCTTGCTTTTAAACATGAGGGTAGGTAAGAGTTTGATGGATGAGGCAGTACTGAATCCGAAGATGAGCAAAGACCACCATAAGATTTGTGTCTTTCTGTAAAGATAAAATACATTTATTATTTACATGCATATTGTCTCAAAATTACAGAAATTAATAATGTTTTGTGATGGACGTGGCAAAGAACCTCAAAAGCTTAGAAATTAGGTGTAAGATGAGACTGAGCACATGACTTTAGGCAGAGTCACAGGAGAACCTCGAAGCAGTGGCATGGAGGCATGGACCCTCAGAAGCATTTCCAGCAGACTAGCAGTCTACTCTTCAAAATTGTTGGTGGCACAGAAAGGGAAAATTAGAAGGAAGATTTTAAAGGAGAGTAACAAAATAAAATGCTGTGAATGCTTCTAGTTCAAAGCATTAATTGATCAGAAATAACCCCAGATATATGCAGGTCACAGTTAGTGATTTACAGCATGTGACCCAGGACGTGGCATGGCCTGAGACCTGAGCAGCCACAATTACCTTCAGTTGATATGAGGGAGGAGTTATTTTCAACTTCCTGGGTAAAGGTCAAGAGCCTCCAAGGCAAGAGACACTGGGATCAGTGAAACCATTGAATTTAATGTTGAGAATAAACACAAGACTCACATTTTCCATTTGTGAAGTTTGCTTTCTATTTGGGAACCCCATGCACAGAGCACACTCTATGAAGTTCATTGCTATTACCAGAGCAAGTGGAACTACATACACAAATAAAAGAGTGCAAGTATAACAACCACACAGAGTAATACCAGTTCTTATGTCAGGAGTCTCCATTATGGCTAATAAGAATCTTTTCTTGAGCTCTTGTGTGTTTATGTGAATAGAAACAAATATGCAAAAATGATACTTCTCCAAACAAAACTCTTCCAAATAAATTACTGTATCAACATTTATTGTAGAATTTTCTACTTTGCTTGCTACCTTATCCCTAATTTTGGACTTCACAGATGACAGTTAATTTTCCCAAAAGCTGGAAATCTAAACATAAGAAAAAAAGAACATTTCATCTTCAATATTAAGCAATGAGATAATTTAGATTCTAATTACCTATGGTTTAGTTCATCAAATCTGATTGAAGAACTTGTGTAGCACTGAAACTTTGGAAAGTTTGGCTTCTCCTTAGAGCGAACTTTTATATCTAGAAGAACTAACACTGGGCTGATTAATTTGTTTCATAGTTGTTATCAGTTTATCATCCTGCAGCTAGAAATGTTAGACAGCTATGATTAAAAAGAATTACTTTTACCTCAAAAATTGGAATACAATTTTTTTGACAAAGAAACATGCACAAGACTTGTCTTATTAAATCAGCCTCTGGAAGAGCATGTTCTTCTTCACTGACCGTAGAAGGATCTTGCTGAGAGGTGGGACCAGTAGCCTAACTTTTACCAATTAAATTTAGGTAAGACTAATTTTTTTTTTTTTTTGGATGGTACTTTTTTTCCCCTACATTGGAAGCAAGGTCTGTGTGAAAGTAACCTCTGAGATTGGCCTCTTTTTGCAACGCCAGGAGAGCTGATGGGCTTTAAAGAAGGACATTATGAGAACCCTCAACAAGTGGGCATTTGAAGTTCCCATTACCTGCCCTATAAACTGTGAAGGGAAAAAATTGTTTAGTCTTCAGGACCTTTAAGTTAATAACGTGGTCATGACAGGTATGATGGGAGGTGTATGTTTGTGAGGAGGTGACATGCTAAGGATCACCTAGCTCCCTTCCGGTGTTGTGGTGTCCCCACATGGTGCCTTGTAGGCTACTCAGGCCCCACTGTGCATTAGCAGCTTATACTGCTTTGTTTTGTCTGTGTATATACACTTTTTTGTATGGGGAGACACAGGCCATGGCTCAGCAATTAGAGGTGCTGAAGATGACAGGCTTCACTATAACAGTTTTGAGCTTTGCTCTGTCATAACTGAAGGAGAAAAGCAGGCTTTTTAATGGGAAGCATTGATAAATAATAAATATTAACATTTCAAACAAAATTATCAGTCCGAGGAAGCAATGTCTCTAGGTTTCAAACACGAAATATTAAAGATTTCAGGAACAAGAATGTACTTCTGAAAATGATGGAATTTGGCATCCACAAAAATTTCATCCAATTTGTCCTTTAAAAGCGTTTTGTCTTTCTTTACCATGAATTGATACAAGAAATCAACACCCTATAAAATAGTTACAGTTTTGTAAAATTTGCTAACATTCAGCACCGCTTCCTGGATTTATGGTTCATCACGTGTACTCAGTTTCTAGTAACATATTTATTTATACTCCTTGGGGAAATGCTTGTGCCTCCTGATCAAATAAATCCAATGAAATCAATTTCACATGCAAATCACAGAAATTATGGAAGCCATTTCACTTCCAAACCATCTGAACCCTTAAGGCACAGTGCACCAAGATGCCAGCCTGTGCAATGACGTATTGCTCATGAGATTTCCAAGGTGATGATCCTCTGGATGGCTATTCAGCAGTATCCAATGGCTGGTAGTGGTACCTGTTGCTGATACCTAAATCCCCTTTTTGTGGTTATCCTGGAGCAAAAGAAAATCAAACAAACAAAACCACACACAGACAGTAGTCATGCAAACACATACAGAGAGACTAAGATAACACTCACATTGTGTTTAAACTGTGCCCGTGTTTTATCTGTCCCATCACGTATAGTTTTTCTCTCACACAGATGCACACCTGAGGATAGGAGTTATCACACTTATCTTCATTCATCTAAAAATTGTCTAGTCTAAACTGGTTATTTAGGTTCCCTCTAGAGTTTGTGCAGGGAGAGGAAGCAAGAAGCAGGCACTTCCAGAGGGCAGTTTACTCACCTACATTAAACACTCAGAATGGGATGAATTAGCTCTTAGAAATTTCTTTCCTTTGGCTGCAGATAGAACATAGACAACTCATCTAGAAAAAAGAATCAACTGATAAAATTAAGTAAGGTGATTCCCAATTCATAGGTGGTATACCCTGCTTTTTTAGACTGCGTTATCTTTTGCTGGGATTTATCATACTAGAAGAGACAAATCTTTCACTAAGACAAATGAGCAGAGAGGTTGGAATCTAATCTGAGCTCAGACTGCACCTTTTTGCTAGTGAGAAAGTGTTTGGAAAGCATCCTCAAATTTTCATGTACCAACAAGTTTTCCATTTCAGGTTAGAACTGGAAGTGGTGAAATAGCACAGGAAAACTAACCTTGGCTCTGCTGCAAAGCAGGTCCCATGAGATTTCTTCCCAGGCTGAAAAAGTAAAGAATGTTGGAATAGATCAGTCAAATTTTGGGCAACTGTCCACATTTTGGGTTCATCAAACTGAGCAGAGAACTTGTGAGATTCTTCATGGCCAAAGGCTGCCTAAAGATTGTTTGAAACTGCAGAGAAGTATAGTAAATAGCAGTCCAGCTACAATGCAAAAAAAGGTATATAGAGAACACAAGCCTCAGTGCATTAACTGTATAATTCATGGACTTAGTCATTATTTACTACAGCTCTAAAGAGGCTACCAATAGCCCCCTTAGGAATTAGCACTCAGTCTGCACTCACAGCAGTAGCATTCATCCAGTTAAAGCCCAATATACCTCTCAGAGAAGATGAAGCAGTGTTATGGAGATGGAGAGTTGTTTAATATGTGGCCCCATGCTGCACACTATTCAAACACTTTCTGGAGAGAGGACTGCTCCTTTCTGCCTGTGATTCCAGCCAGTGCTCAGTACTGGGTAGCTACACACACTGACAGAGCAGCACAGAGTATAGAGGTCAAAATCTTCACCAACCTTGAGTGCCCATTCTAAGGCAACTAACAGCTGATATTTTCAGAAGACACAGCACTACACAGCATTTGCCATGTACAAAACAGATTTTGTCAATTTAACTCATTATAGTAAAACCACAGAACTTTCAAAAAGCAAACTTTTGATGCTTTACCACAACTAAATGTTTTGAAAATGCATAAGTTACTCTAAAAGATTTAGTTTGAGCAACTTGCTTAGCATGAAAAGAAAATGTAATGAAAGAGACAGACAGAGATTACTTTGTATCAGTAGATAAGTGCCTTAATTGCAAATCTTCCTTCTTACTGTAGTCTATGCTTTGTTTCCTCTCATTTCTGCCAAGGTCCTACAGAAAAAATTTAATTAAACAAACCTTTTAGATTTCACTCCTTTGACTATTCACTACATTTCATATGTGAAGTTGAAAAAAGTTTCAAAACTTCACCTAGAACACTTTGAAATTCTGCTCCAAAACGCTTCATGAAAATACAGTCTTCTGTCTTGCAGTTGTTTTCTTTTCTTATGTCTTCTTTTCCAAATAGAAAAAACAGTCTAAATGGGAGTATCTAGCTTTTAAAAATTATTCATTGTCCCTTTCTTCTTTCACTCTTCAAAATCCTTCCATAATTCATGTTGTCCTTCTCCCTGATTCAATAACATCTAGACTTTTCCTCATTAGGTTGGGAAAAATCCATCTTGATTTAAGAGCAAAAGTTAAGTTTCTCAGCACAATTGGTTAGGGAGTCACAGCCATCAGTGCTGCAATTTAATATCAGTGCTCACTTAAAATAAATTGTCATTACAGCTTTTGGGTTAAGAGGTTCAGAGGCTGAGCTGTACACTTCACATTGTCCAATTACCTTTGAGCAAGTTTGCAAGGTGCAACTTAAAGGTGCAAAGGCTGCCTTGTCCCAGTCTGATGAAAAAGCACTTGGACTGATGGTAACTCATATTTTGTAGGACAAGAGGACTGTAGATGCTTAATGAGAAGCAAGGTGTCTGTACTTTGGTCACTTTTCTATTAACAAAGCTAGCCTATGCCCTTAGCAGGTGTCATCACTACCAGTGACCCAGCTGGAAGAAAAGCTGGAAATTGATTTCTATCTTCAGTTCTGTTTTCCAAAGAAATTATATTTCTAGCCTCTTTCTTTGTGATTAAAGCCTTCAACGTGCAAGCTGCTAGAAAACTGATGTAACCAGATTGTCAGAATGGAAAGAAACAAGCAGCTGGGATCCCCATCTGCTGCAGTAAGAAGCTAAACTAAAAATCCTCCCAACATACTCATCTGAGGTAAAACGAGTCAATAAAACTGTATTTTTATCCATAGAAGCACCCTAAAAATTCCCTCCTTTTCCCCTGTTTCCTTTTTCCCCACCCCTTTACAACACACTCAACCCAGTATCATCCAATATGGACAGGGTTTTTAGCCAAGTCCACTGTCTGCTATATGAACAAAATCCACAGCACGTAATTTGTATTTAATGTCAAGGGCGTAATTTGCCTCATTGTCTGCAATAATACTAGAGATATGTGTCAATTGTGGTGTTTCCTCTGGTCTGTCTATAGTTCCCTCAATTGCCACTCCATGATGATGGAGTCATTGGTGTTACTGAAGCAGCATTAGGGCATTCAGTGCAGCCCCTTTCCCTCAGATGATAGTCAGAAGTACAAATAAACAGTAACAAACAGTTCCACTGACTATGACTTTGAAAACTGAGAAACAGAAAACACTATTTTAAACTGCAATTTAAAATATAATACAAGACCAATTCAGAGGGGAGATGTTATTTAATTTTAAAATAGAAAGAAAAAACAAAACAAAACAAAACAAAACAAAAAAAACCAAGAGGGAATTGAGAGTTTTAAATATGTATGATTTTAAAAAAGGTAACTCAATATGTAATATCAATAAATTTAAAACTGAAGTCATGTGACCTTCCTGGATTTGTTATTTTAATTACTCTATTTTTTAATATAAATAATACATTTAGCTCTTTTCCTGGTCTTTTAAAATGTTTTCCTTTTTACGTATCTTATTTTTCATCTTATTTTTCTTAATTAAAATATTGTATTGTGTAAGAATACACTATTTCAGCTTTTATACTTCCTGATCTTGTTTTAATATTCTTTCTCTCTTCTTATTTCAGTTCATATTTTTGAATATTTGAAATTCCAGGACAACTCAGAGAATGTTGTCTGAGATTCAGACTGTTCAACTATATTTTTTTTTAATGGAAGCTTAGAATGGAAAATATTTCATTTAAAATTAGTTAAGAGCTTCAAGATATTAACCATAGTGATTATTTGATTATATGTTTATGTAACATTACATAAAAATGTTTATAACAGCGAAAAATACTAACTTTTCTCCAGGTAAAACATTTTCTTATGCAAAGCATTATTATTTTAACACAGAAAGTATTTTAATTGAAGTAACTGTAATCTACAAGGACACTCACCCTGCTCCTTAGCTCTCAAAATAATTTTTCATATGTTTTGTAAACAAAGAAAAGCAGAGAAAGAATACAAGGGAGGAAAGTGCGGTGTGCAGCTTCAGGGTAAGTGCACATTTATAAAACTAACAAAAGAAAACCAAGGTACCTGGGCCATCCTGGTTTTAGGAGCTTTGGATGCAAAGACATTCTCCTTTCTTTGACAAAAAAAAGGTCATTATTCACATGTATTATCCTATCAGTCTGCCAGAGGCTGTCAGCATGTCATAACAGACACAGACAACGTCTTAACATTGTGGCATCATTTTCAAGTTCATAAGCATCAGACCAACATAGTTCCATGGAGGATGCATAGACATTGATGCCATGATTTCAAAATAGTCATTTAAAGGACAGCTGTATTTCTGCTCTTTTGTGTATTCCTCATGAGGATCTTCCCATGGGTGTGCCATTCCCCCTGTTTCGTGCCCATATCCATCAGCTTCAGCTAAACACCTGGTTCAAGTACTTCACCTTTAAAGTAGAGTTGAAGGGTCAGCACTTTTGTATGTACTCATCAATACTGAAACAAGGCACCAACAGGTATCCCCTGTGTAAAACCTTAGTACTACAAGGTCTGTATTTTGCCAGGCACCAGCAGCACCGTGCTCTGCCCAGAGGCCCCATGGTTGGCTGGGGCAGTGTGTCTGTGTCTCCACTGCAGCACTATTTGTGGTGACACACAGCCTAGCAGCCAACAGCCCCCTGAAAAAACCATCAGCAACAACTTGAAGGACAAAATGACCAAAAAAAAAAAAGGAAATTACCAAAGAGGTAGAACACTATAGCATGGTATATTTGCTATGGCAAAAGCAAATTTAAGGCATGTAAATAGCAAGCAGAACTCTTCCCTCCAGCACTAATGGAGCATTAAGGGTTTTGTTTTGTTTTGTTTTTTTAAAAAGCTCTCTTCAGATTTGGTGCATGAATTATCACCTCTAATAGCTGATAATTAAACCACTTCAGCAAAGCTGTGAAATAGAGAGGACTAGCAATAAAATCTCAATCTCACCTGGCAATTATTGTGCAACTTTGCTCCAAATAACCAGATAAATAAATCCGTCTACGTCACAGGCAATTCTCAGTAGACTGACAATTCCATAAATAAACACACACAGATGCACATATCCATAGCCACATCTATATGTATAACCTTCAGTGAAATACGGGATAGGTTTTAAAATTAGTTGCACAAGCAAGGAGAATATGATAAAACTTGAGACTTACTGAATAACCTCTCCTGAACACTCTGTAACTGGCTCAAGAACAAGATACATAAGCTAGATAAAAAAAAAAAAAAAAAGAGCTAATAAACAGATATTTTTCATTTATGGAATCTGAAAAGCTATCTGGCAATCCCGCTCATTGTTCTGTTTTAGAAGTAAAACAAACTGTTCTAGGGACAAGTATCGATTTCACCATTAAAAGAAAACTACCCGTTCATAAATATTAATTGATGATATTATCTCTTTCCATGACTGCTTTCTTACAGGCAACAAAAGAAACATAATCCACATCCAGGAAAACAATAAATAGCTTTAGCAGCTACAGAATCGACTCATCCTACACATCTCTTAAATGGAAAACTGGAAGGACATTTGGGAAACTATCCCACTACAGAATAAAGTAAAAGCACTCTATAAAAGACTGTAGTACCACAGACAAACTTCAACAGACATAGGAGTGACAGTATAAACTGTTTCAATCCTTTTGATTGGATGAAAAATGACCTCTGTGTTTCTTGTCTTCTAAAAATGAAGGCTTTGTGCTCTGCACAAAAAAAAAATTGTTTTAGATGAAGGATAAAACAAAACAAAACAAAAAAAGTACCTCACACAGTAGTATGAGAACCTCTGTGTTCATTAGGAAGCTTAACATTTAGAATACTGTAATAAAATTATAGGTTAAAGTTCAGAATTTCCCTACACTCACCCTTGCTTTGAAACCAGCAGGTTTGGAGTTTGGAGTCCCTTTAGGGAAGGAAGTAAAACACTGGAAAATTCTTGATGGTTTACAGTTCAGTTATAACAGTTACTTTGTAATCAGGTCCAAGGACCTCTTTCAATATCTTCAGCCGCTTCTCAAAATTATGAAATTTGCTTTATAATTATGTTTCCAAAACCTGCTGACTTTCAAAAACAGTTGTGAATTTTGACATTTTGAATTACTCTTCAGGTATGACTGATAAAAAATTTTGCTATTTTTTTACACAAAAGATATCTTCCTATAGCCACATATTCCAGGAAAGAAAAACGCTAAGTGTGGAATCATGCAAAAAGAGATAGTGAAAGAGAAGAACACATTAGGACCACATGCAGGAGCAAATTAAGAGGGGAGACAAAGATCTCCACGGTTAAAAACATGATATTCACAGTGCAGAAACATTTGAAAACATCCTCTGAAAACTTTATCATCAACATTGGAAAAAAAAATCACTACAGAACAGGGGAGAGGAGGTAGAATCGATGCTATGTAGAAGCTCAGACCCACTAAACTTTTACACAGCTCATTTCCCACTGGAAAATGCTGTTTGTAGAGGAAAGCAATTTGGAGCAGAATGAAATGTAGATATACTTTACCTCCATATGAGACTGCTCTCTCTCCTTGACGTAGTGTTACATATTTTTCCCCTAGAAATACTTGAGATAATTTCTTTTTGCTATTTATAAGCATAAAAAAGAGCCCTAAGTTGAATTGTAGTGGGAAGTAAAAATGAAAAAAACACATTGGAATGTGAATATGCATGAACAGACAGAGAGATAAATTAGGATTACATTGATTTCATGTCTTTCTCTTGAGTTGTTCCTAATTTCTCATACAGACGAATATCAGGCCCAACATTTCATAGCTATTTTTTTCATCCAGAAATGTCAGTGCAAAAGCAAAGAAAGAGAGTCAGTGAATAAAGTATTTTCCCTATTGAATGCATAAATATCATTAGAACTGAACTCTTTATTTTATAATCAGTACAGTCACTAAAATTAAATATATAACCAAATGCCTCAGGTAATGCCATCATCAATTATGACAGTCATGTTTCATGCAGTAGCTTTCATTATAGTGTAGGCAACCAGTGACTTTGTTTTTGCAGTACCAAAACCTCCCGCTCTAAAGTCTACATCAGAATCAAGGAGGTAGAATTTTTCAAAATTTTTCCAGACCTGACAAGGAGAGAACAGCAGCAAGAACAGCAAACAAGGAACGCTACAGTTTTGAAAAGCTCCTGAAAATTTCAATTTGTTATGAATGGTAGGTTTCAGACAAGTCCTAGTGCATCAGGGAGAAGTTTTTTTGACTCAAAAAATCGTATTCTTAGAGAATTTGGATATATTTACAAATTTAAATTCAAAGTTATACTTCAAGAAGCTTCTTGTTCTTGTGAAGAATTAAGCAAATGCTTCAGTTATGTACCATTATGCAGGTTCTGAGGAATTCTTTTGTCTGTGAGTGGAGGTTATGTCTAGGAGGAAGCTGAATTTCTCTTCTACAAGTTTGGTGCAAGTAGCAGTATAAGGAAGACATTCTATTTTCATCTTTTAGTTGCTTTCTGACAAGCAGTCTCTTGTTATTTAAGTCACATTCCTCTTTATTAAATGCTCCATCCATTTAGGGAATTACTGGATTTTATGCCCATATTATTATTTTATATTTTGTGGTACAAAAAAAAGCAACTCAAGATTTAAAACAAAGAGAGTGAGGCAAGAGAAAAAAAAAAAAAAAAGGAAAAAAATTACTGAAAGAAAAAAGTGTTCAAATAGGTCTTCCTGTTCCTGTCCTGGTCCCAGAAGACTAAGCATACACAATGATGGCAAAGTCACAGTGTAAAGCAAGATAAGTTAAAGGAATCCCTGAAGCAATATACACAAAGACCTCAGATAAGCCACGCTAATAAAAAAAATTAACTGCACTGGTAAATTAGACAGAGATTGATAGGTTTTACAGATGGAGCAGTGAAAAGAGACGAGGACATGAGGATAGTGAGATGGCAAAGTCAGTCTTTAGTGGATTGTGAGAAGTTGCAGCTACATCTCGCAACACCAGCCATCCAAGTGGTTAAACATAAGATTACATTTGTTGCCACTAAGTTCAGTGCATGTGAGAAAAACGATTTTAACTGAATGTATACTTCAAGAGCCTCTAAATTATGTAATAAGCCTCAGGAAAGAGATTTTAGACTCAGTTTGAATGTTCTTGAAAAATGTCATCTCAGTGCCTAGTGACAGTTACAGGAGCAAAAAACATCATCTGAATTGTCAGAACAGGAATGAAGAGCAAAGCAGAGCAGAAATTATTATGTCACTGTAGAAATCAATGGCACAATCATTTCTTGGATCCTATGTGCATTTTTGGTCCCACTATTACAAAAATTATATAGTAGAGCTAGAAAACATACAGAAAAGGGCAATGAAAGTCAGTTTATTGAATTACATTTTTGGGAAGAGAGACTAAATAAGGTATGACTCTTCAAGCAATAAGTAAGGGGAAATATAATAGAGGTCTATAAAATCAGGTTTTATCAGACAGAAGTTGCAAAGGCAACACATACTGACAATGGGTCATACAAAATGTTATTAGAGAGCAGACTTAAACCTAACAAAAGGAAGTACTTTTTATAACAAAACACAAGTTGTAAAAATCATGGTTGCAGGAAGTTCTGAAAGCCAAAAATATAAATTCGTGAAGGATTAGACCGGCTTTTAAATGCAACAGCATAGGTGTGATCTCAACGTTAGGCTCCAGCTGACTGCTGGGAAGCAGGAAGGCAAGGCTGGAGAGCATAATTTCCAGTATGCCTTTTAAGATTAGAATATTCAGGAGGTGATATTTTTCTTTCTAGCTTTTATTATTATGCATTTTAATTCTCTTTCTGGCAGTAGTGTTTATTAAAATATTCCTGTTCCCTTTAAGTCAGAAGAGCTAAATATCCAGTTCTTTAGTACTGTTCCAGGCTGAAACTGCTTTACATTACTGCCTCTCACAGAACAGTAATAGAGGACTGAAAGGACCTTTTGATTTTTAATTTCTTGCTAAATATCTAATAAAACAAGACCCAAAGAATCACAGCTTCCTTACTTGTTTTTAAACAAACACTGAAGCGAAAGTAACATCCACTGTGCAGTGAAGTACAACTTTCTGAAAGTATCATGTAAGAGTTTTCTTCCTTGTCATTTCAGCTTCACCAGTTTTTTATCACTTACAGAAGCTTTATATCAGTCACAGGAAACATACGTGAACTGTATAACTCAGAATGTTCTGGCATTATATAATAGATAAGTCTAAACTCAAGTGGCAGAGAAAAGGACAGCAACAAAGTATAGTATCTTCCTTAATGGTATCATAGAACAGTTTTACTTCAAGGGTCCTGTAATGTCTTGGTTTTTTCTGACATAAAGTTGCATAGCCAGAAATGCCTTCAGAAATTGCATCAGAAAACCAATTTTTTAGCTTTCCTGTTGCCAAAAGAACAATAAATTTCTTATGATTTCTATTTCTGGAAGTGTATGGTACTGCCTATGTTGTTCATAACATCAAGTTGTTGTTCATAACATCAAGTAAGTAACAGTTCCTCTGCCTTTTCTTTAGTCCTCTCAATATGGTGGAGACCCTAATGGATCCTAACTGTACTTGTGCAATAAATATGTCCTACTAGCTATCTGCTGGAGGTTGAATTTCCTTGCTTTAAGATCTTATTGCACTTTTTCAAGTCCAGCAGCTTTAAAATCTGGACCCCAACCCAGCTGAGTGTGGTGCCTGCACTAAGTCTGGAGAACTCATTAGGCAAAGCTTGCAATGAAACCACTGGAACTGACTGCAAAAACATTTGTTTCTGGGCTGTGGCTTGAACCCAGCCCCTTTTATAGCACTGAAGGCTGTTGCTTACACCAGTCTACATGTAAACAAATTGTGTTAACTTAAGAAAATGTGTTCTGAAATGCTGTTTTACCGAGAAGCTGTCTTTATATTCTAAAGACTTTATTTTTTATTATATAATAATCAAGAAAGAATTATATGCTTTTCTGTTGTTTTGCTTTCCTTTATATACAGTTTGCAGAGGTGGAGGCACTCAGCAAATGATAATAAAGATGAACATTAGAGTTTCTGGAGAAATGCTGGGTTAGTTGCAGATTTTCTTCACATCTGCCTAAGGACAGCTGAACTGGGAAGCACTACCCTTCTGGGGGTAGTGCAGTGTCAGTCTCTTGTTCCTGCTGCCCCTCTGAAACCTCATGGGATTATCCATACCTCAGTATACTGACATGCACAGCCTCATCTGAACAATGCTGCATGGTTAAAGCAGAGAAATAGACACTTCTGGGGCACAATTAATCTCAGACATTTTAGTCGTTTACTTGAGGTTAAGATGAATTACACTCTAAAAGCAACTATTTATTTCTACTGACTTTAAAAGGAGTCTGGATGACTTGCTCAAATATAGCCATCTGTAGCGTAGTGCCTGCAGTTACTGTGAGAAGAACCCCCCAAATTTCTCTTGCTTGCTTTCCTGCCAAGGCTATCCCCACCAAATCCCTAGTTCAGTTTCCTTTGCCCATATTATCTTCCCTTGTTGAAAATTAAGTGTACCAACCCTCTTTTTACTGTGGGTCTTGCTCTTGAGACACAAAACATGAGTAGCTATATCCTTGCTTTCACTCTCAGCTCTGCAAACACTAAGACATAATCTTTACCTGCTAGTCTGAACTCAGTTACATTAGATTTGATGCCAGTTGCATTGGGTCCTTCACATATTTTCCAGGTGGCTACCTATGCCCATAAACCAAGAGAAAACAGCATGCCCTGTAATCACTCCCACTCCCCTGGAGGGTTGGTTAGACGGGCTCTGCTTTTTACTTTTCTCAGTGCATAATTCTTCTGTCCTCAGCCATGGACACAGTCCCAGTAGTGTTCAGGAGAATTACTCCCTTGAGTTAATACTGCTGAACCCCTGTTTCTTTTCTCTTTAATCATGCTAATCTTCATCTTTTATTCACTAACTGATAACAATAGAATTGTAAGATCTGCCTTACCTTCATCTAAATCTTAGGCAATCATATGTAATTCATTTAGAAATTCTAGAAAAGATGGGAGATTTAACTCTTTGTTAGATGCCATAGGTGAGTTAGTCATCTGATCATTCACAAATCAATGAAGAAAAATCTGATAGGCAAAGCACTTTCTTTTTTTACCCCTGTTAGCATATTATTTTTCTGTCTTGGAAGTAGTTTCTTGTTCTGCTTTGTACAATACTAAAAGTAAAACTGATGGCCAGACATCACAGTGTTTCACTGGGTGGCAGAAACAAACAGGCTGACTTTTTAAACTGCTTCTATGGCCATTCTGATGGTCTGTCAGGAAGCCAATACTATTCAACACCTATATGACTGATTATACCTCAATCCCTCACCAGACAACCAAACAGATGTCACTACCAAGGATGCCCAGTGGCTGCTGAATAACATTTCTGCTGCAATGACACGGCCTCAATCAGGACAAGAGAGGATTTTCTCAGGGAGGTAATTACTTCTTACTGATATGAAATCTGGATGCTGAAAATAGTGAGACTCATGAACAGTGCAGTAGAGGAAACAAATTCAAAAAGAATAGAGGCATCCAATCTTACCCACAAATAGTGAATATGAGCCTAGTAACAAATATTTTGCAGAACTAGGCTGAACTCTATTTGAGCAAATATCTTCTCAAAGTGTCAGGGATGACAAATACTGTATTCTTGACTGCACTAACACATTATTCAGTCAACACAACACATTCAAGTGAAGAAATGCTCTTTGCTTTGGACTGATCTGTAGAAATGCTACCAAGACTCTGACATGGCATTCAAATGTATTTCTATTATGTTTTGCATAAGCCATTTCTAAGGAGGAAAAAAACTTGTGAAATACGAAATTTACACTAAAAACAATGAGCAAGTTGATGGTTTCATGACTTATTGCAGAATTAGAACAGTAACCTGTGTGTTTTCCTGCCTCCTTGAAATGCACTGTGATAAACACGCTGAGTTACTGTTAATGATAGTGATATGTAACTTATTCACACAAGAAGAAATATATTCCAGATACACATCTATCACAGCTTTAGTAAGCTCTGGAAATAAAGAGGCATTCTTACCTCTGTGTAGTCAGGTTTCTTGCTAGAGACAAGAGTAGCATTTTAACTATCTGCTGAGTCTCTACTTCATTTCTCCGTATTGCAACTTTGCAACCTCTTTTTCCTCTGTCTGACCTGGAATGGATTTTGGTTTGCTGGGGATGTTTTCCTTCATTTTTTAGCCTCTCAGTAAGCTCAGTATGGTCAATAGTTAAATGTTTAATGTTTATTTATTTATTTATTTAGTACTTTGGCTGAGTCCCAGGTAGCTCTTAAAATGTAAGTTTTACTACTTCAGTTATACTCTAAACAACTATTATTATTTACAAGGATTTGGGCTAGAGCTGTTTAATGTGAATGCCTAAAACATCATGTATAAATCCATGTGGAGACCTCCCATAAAGACACTGATTCAAATGAGGAAAACTTCCTCTGAAGGCAAAGGCAGTGATCAAATCCTGTCCATAGGAATAAGCACATAATCTCATTTCAACTACACTGGACTGAATCACCTCACCTTATACCAAATACCTGTGACAGAACATGAATAAAGCATTTCAAGTCTTAGAAATTCTTGGTCCCTGCACCATGTTTTACAGGAAATCAGATTTTTAAAAAAATATGTTTGCCGTATGAAATGCAATACTTAAAAGTCCCCCAAGGTACAGGGTATTTCTGCAGAGCATCATGGAGAGTTTTGCACTCTTGAAGAAACCTGTCTCTATATAGTGCATGAAGGCTGTTGTTGCTTTTGGCCTCTCTGTTGTCTGTGCAGCCCTTTGGGCTCCCTTGCAGGGTAAGGTCCTCAGTCTGAGCCAGGGTGACAGGACTTGATGGTCAAGCAAGGAGCAAGAGCCCCCAGTGCATCCAGACACTGGGAACAACACAGATTGCTGGACCCTCAGCTCCACTTTCTGAAACTAATAAATCCATTTGCTGCGGTCTCCACCATGGAGAGGTCAAGCCGTGGTTTGTTTCCTTTCCTTCTAGTTGCTTCCAGCTTGTGGTGGTCATTTCTGTAGTTGGCCTCTGCCCACTGAATTTTATATTCTGAACACACCAACTACAGCATTTTGTCTGCCTCTATCTCAGGAAAACAAGGAGTCCTTGAAAATTAGGCTCTGAATAGGACCAGAAATCCTTGGAGGGGAACTTTATACCTCAAAAAGGCTGAAGGACCAAGAAACTGAGACATGGGAAAAGAAGGCATGAAGCAAAGTATATAAAGGCCTGACTTGCCTTAGTGTTGACTTAAACGGGCTTTGCACCAAGCCTAAATAGTACAAAGTTGTTTGATGAATCAGATACTTAAACGAAGCCAACTGAGAGAATCTAAAGAGGCTACATGCAGGACACATTGCCAAATTCCACGTGTATGGCAATGTGTGAAGCTACGAGGCTAAATGTTTCTTCAGACAAAAAAAACAGTTTGTAGAAAATATGCAGAGTAAAACTGATCTGTGTTATATGCTAAGCATGAATATTTTGTTTGACTAGTGCAGAGGAAACCTACAGCTAATTGCAGATCTCTGAGCTCATCTGCTCTGATTAAGTGATAAATGATAAGTGATAAGACAGGGGCAAAAGACTGGTCTTTCAGCTAGCACGTGAGAGATTGTATGCCTTCCTGCCAGGCTTGCATGATCTCTGATGTTGTGATGGAGAGGAGCAAGGAGCATCTGTCAGCTCAGACTCCATGTCCAGGCACACAAATAGTACAAGTATTAAACTATGACTATGACAAGAGGGGAGGCTGAGTCCTGCTTTTACCTCTCTGCTGTAGGTTTGGGGTTTTTTTAGGGTTTCACAGCTCTTCCTCAAATCCCTTAGGAGCATATCCTGACACCCTGTTCTGAAGGTCCCACAAGGGGGTCACACTGGGTCACCCTCAGACGTACTTCAGTGTGGGGCTGGCTACTGATGCTGAGGCGTGGAGAAAGGAAGGTCTGCGCAGCTTTGGGATCATCAGTGTCTTGAGATCACAACTTGGCCGACTGGTCAGTGTGCAGCAGAGTTTGTTTTGCAGTAACTGTAGACATATGGTCATATACATCCTTCACTAAGTATGTATATACTTGTACATACACAAAGATGTTTTGACAAATATCTACAGCAGATTTCTATAGTGAATACCATTATGATAGTAGTGAATCAGTGAAACAGTTTTTAGTGCTTCTACTACAAGCCTGGTAATGAAACACATTGTCTTTACAGATATCAGCTTAGCAAGTGTGTTGAAGAGTTGATAATGTACTTTTAGTCTTTATTCACTAATAAAGAAATTATAACTTGATAGGAAGGGTCAGTAGCCACTACTTAAAATTAGAAGCTGCATCTCTAGAAGACCTTTTCACGCTGTGAGCAGAACTATTTCTGATTTTATGCAACACTATTTAAGACCTGGAGGGTAGATGCTTAGCCCAACACAGCCACCAGGGGGATAAAAAAAATTCAAATTGTGAATAGGCCTTAAGAACTTCATAACTTGGGCAAGAATCTCTTACAGCCTTCAAGATCTATCGGTAAAGCTCCCCTTGGAGCTTAATCTCAAATCCCTGGTGTAAAAAGACTGAAAAGACCAACTTTCTGATAGCCCTGAGTTCAAAGAAACACACAGAGGCACCACTTATACCTTGTCTAAATTCCACATGGGGCCTCTGCAGCCCAGCAGAGGACCCAGGGTATGACCAGGAAAGAAAAGCTTGAAAGTTCTTTATGTTTAAAGTTCTTTACTGGTGTGACCAGTAAAGAACCTTGCTACACTGCAGTAAAACTATGCATCTTAATATGTCTTCTTCCAAAGTAAAGTTGTGTTTTTTCAAATGGAGTCATTTTTTATTGTAGATTAAGTAA
This sequence comes from Pachyramphus minor, assembly GCA_013397135.1. NCBI lineage: Eukaryota > Metazoa > Chordata > Aves > Passeriformes > Tyrannidae > Pachyramphus > Pachyramphus minor. The sequence goes on along the minus strand of VYXB01010184.1, from coordinate 559,242 downwards.
AACAATTGTCATAAATACAGAAAATACGAAGTCTTTATGAGAGAACATGGTTATTCTGCAAGAAAGACCTAAGAACTTGAGTAGTAACAGCACTGTTACCCCTGCACACAGCAATACACTAACGTATACAATGAAATTGCAGTTGCTAAGCTGACAGAGCTAAAACCTCACATGATGTTAACTGGTTTGACTTAAATCCCAGTTTGGACAGATTCCAGTAAAGAACATTAAAATTATGGCTCAATTATTTCCATTCTTTGAATTCTTTTGAAAAAAAAAAAAATTCTTTCTGGTTTTTACCAAAAAAATAAAATCAGTCATTCAAAGCAGGTCTTTCCAGTAGAGAAAGAAGAATATATGGACACCAACATTAAAAGGTGCTGGTAAAATGTCATCTGACTAAACATAAATCTGTTCAAAAACATTCATTTAAACTGAAATAGGTGCTAGGAAAGGCACTAGGATGAAGGCAAAGGAAGTGTAAAATTTCCTGATTATTCTTTTTTTGGAAAAGATAAAGATGATGTAAAAAGAACAAGATATTCAAGGGATTTTAAGGGGTTTGCAGAATGTTTGCAGTACGGATTGGGATGACAACATCTATGAAAACTTTGTTTTGCCTGAGTGTTAGAACAAGTAGTTAAAAAACAACTAGATGAACTGAGGAGACTTTCTGCCTGTTATTACTATTTTTTATTATTTTCTCCATGCTGACAGGGCAATCTTGACTGTTCATGACACAAAGACGGCCCCTTTCCTACCAAGTAGAGGGGGCTTGTAAGATTTACATCTGCAATGTGTAATTGATACTCATACACTGTTATTAACTCTATTCTTATAAGCTTTGCACACAATGGAGAGTTATTAGGAGGGCTTTGAAAGAGAAGTTGTGGGTAATTTGGCAAACTCTAAATGGGAATTTGGCTTCCTGCATGTTTTCCATGCATATATTGTCTGTCCATGTCTAGTCTTTTCCTCATTAATCTAATTTCTCTCTGATTGTTCTTTGCTTCAGAGTTAAAAAAAAAACAAACTCAAGGATATATTTAAAATTAATTCCATCTCATCACAAAGAAACCACAAAAGAAAAATGTTCCACACTACCCATAAGTTCTGTTTTTCAAAAAAAATAGTCTTAAAAAGCTGCTGAAACTTGCAAGCTTCATTTTTTTTCATAGAGCCACTGTTTAATTTACAGTAAGTCAAGAGCCAGGAGGGATGATAGAGTTAAGCTCATGCTGTTGAGAACAATTATCCTGGCGCAGAGACATATGTAGCCCCAGAAGGTTGAACAGACCACCATAGCTTAAAGGCACTAAGATAAAAGGGCACGTGCTGCGTGGGCCCAGTGGGAGCAAGGCCACAGCCTGCAAACAGAGCCCACTCAGCTTCATTTGATTTGTGTCTCTCTCCCTCCCCCACCTTTTTTTTTTTTTTAATTTTGATTTATTTAATAAGACCCTGGTGCATTCATTGGAAAGAAAAAGAGAATGGTAGCTGGGACAGTATGGCAACATCAATCTAATGTTTGCCACAGACAAAAATAGCTGGGCCAAGAATCACGGCAGCCTCTCTTTCTAAAAGATTGAAGACACTCCAGCAAGATGTAAAGTAAAATAGATGAAGTCAGGGGACATTCAGATTCTGCACCAACTGAATAGCAGCAACTATTCTTTTTTTTTTTTTTCCCCTGTCTCATTAATCCTGCTGGTTAGTTGTTGGGATAATGATTTTACAAGTTCGTGTAGTACACAAAAGGATTGTCCTCGAACTGTGCATAGAGCCTGGCATTTGCTTCTGCATATGCCAGTATCACTGCATTAGAATGTGAGGATGTTTTTCATTTTCCTTTGTCCTATTGTCCAATTTTCCTAGAAAATGAATAGTATGTTGTTGTCAATGATGAAAATAAATGAAGAGAGAAACCTTAAGACAGCAATTAATAAAAGAGATCTCATATTTTTTTAAAAGGAAAACAGTATAGGACATAAAGATAGAAAAACAAGGAAAACATTTCTGTAGTTTAAGTGGTTATTTCATACCTCTAAAAAAGGATTCAATCATTTGTTGGGGTCTAAGTATTTCCTTACTTTTTTTTTAAAGAAAAATTAGTGAAATTTTTAATACCTTATGGCAGCTGAGTTTGGATTTCTAAAAAATAAAAAGATCCATTTCTGTGATTTCAATCCTCACTGTCCAGAAAATTGTGATACCTATCTGTCACTAAGGCTAAAGGGAAATTGCTTACAGATGCCTGTAAGAAACCTACCTGAATTCTTAAGCACTTAATGCCTACTGATTAAAAAACCTACTTGTTTTTTTCAAGCTGAGAGACCAATTAAATTCCGTGTTATGCATTTGTTTTTTGGATTGATACTATTTTCTTACTGTTTTAATCTCGTATTTTTTCCCATTTGTATGTAGAATTTAAAATACATCTTTTTCCAACTTTTTTTTTTATGAACTCTACGAACCCATTCTAAATATTGTTGATTCTCATCTCCAAACTGAAAGGAAGATACATCAGGTTTCTGTCCGCTATTTGGATGCTTCAAAACTTTGTAGTCTCTCAGCAAGGTGACTTGTGAGGCACTATTTTTTCCAATGTGATCACCCAGAGAAACACTGATTCCATACTTAAGCAGTGCCAAACCTTCCCCTTTTATTTCTGAAAACTTACAGATTTATTTGAGACCAAAACTACCCACCGAAAGAACAGCAGATAAAGTATAATTTGGTTTCTCATACTTGTACTCCTTTTCCTTACAAATTGATGTTAAGAAGATAAACAGCGAGTTGTTTCCATAGTAGTATTTTATGATATCCAATATAAACAGCTTACTCTTCCCTCTTTCTCATTGGAAAAGGAGCTCTGCAGTAATCTTCACAGTGTACTTCTGCATGCTTTGAGCTGCAATATGAGAAACTATTTTGGGACATTTTCTTAGCTGAATTTTTGTAACTCCTTATGACAAAAAATTGACTCTATTTGAGGCAAAGTCAACAATTTCTCAGAGTGAGATCATTGCTACATGTTTTACCAGAGAAAGGAATGGAAGACTGACAAAAAACACAACTCAAAGTGACCTGTCTTTACAATAGAGGCATCAGGAAATACTTTACTTTCCTCATTGACATAATGGTCCATTTCACAATGCAATGCAAAAGGTGAAATTTATTGTGGAAGAGGTCTCAGAGTGCCCTGTTTTAAAGTGTCTCTTTAGATGCAAACCCTGGAGCAAGTCAGAATTATAGACTCAGTCAGAAATAGTGTTGTCTGTTTCTCCTAGTAACTCTATGTCAACCTTCCCACACGAAAAACAACAAGGTGTTCATCTTTTCAAAAGGAGAAATTCAGGTTTCATCTCAAAATTACTGCTTTCAGTTTATTTCCACACCATCTTACTGCAACCATCAGATCAAGGAGGACAATTGATCCCACTCCTTGGGATCAATTAGGAGTGTCATATCACACTGGCACATCACAATGCTAAATATCACCAACTTCCCTTCACCCCTAAAAGTTGCATGATCATGAATTACAAATAAGTTTGCTACAACCAGCATATAGGGACTCCATGAGCAGGGATGAAGGTTAAATTCAAAGGCTAAATTATTTATTGCAAACTATTTTCTTAGTTCTGGCACTGAAGAACAGTGGAACAAATGGAATTTTTACATGCAACTCATATTAAGAACAAAGGCTGAAATCCCATTTCTAGTACTCCATGCTTAAATTTCCCCTGTGCTTTAAAAACTGCAGTGTTAGATTTTCTCTCTCATTAAACTGCCTCTCTTCTATATTGAACCTAGCTTGTATATTTTTCCATTTTCAGTTTACCTAAAAATTACATGTTCTAAAACATTCAACAGATATAATGAATGAAAACAGAAATGTTCTATGAGGCAGAGTATACAGTTGTACTGTTCAGGGAGGACATCTCATTGCTACCATGACAATACACTACAGAAGCTGTAACTCATCCAAATGTAGAAGATCTATCTGCTTGTCATGTGGCAGAAAAACTGCAGTGAGCATGAACACAACAACTGGAAAGGTGGCAAGCAATGATCTGGGACCCCCCACACACATGGTCCATCCCACTCTTCTCCATACAAGGTGTCAGCAAAGCCTGTTTGGTCAGCAGGGGAACTGCTGTTAATTTCTGGCCATGGCACCTCCCCAGCTATGCACCCCACCTCTGAGTTAGTCTGTGTACTCCAGCTAAACAAGACCAGCTGAAAGTGCAGAAACCATTCTGCAGGCCCCCCTGGAAGGAGAAGACATGCTAGGTTGGCTCAGACTCCTCTTTCAGCTTCTTATGAAGTTTTCATGCTCTGTGTTATTTTTATATACTGCCTTGGCATCTTGCAGCCAAGGGAGCATAGCATTTTAGTCATTTAGAGCCAAGCTCTGCCCTCGCTTACACCCATGCAACTCATGGCCCTGGGAGACAAATATATCTGCCAACAAACCATTGTTCAAAGTTCTTAAAAAAACCAAACACAAAACAAATAAAAGGATTTTGCAGCTAACGAAGTGTGGTCAGCCAAGTACTACTGAGCTGAGCTTTGAGTGAGTTATGAGCTAATTTTCTGTGATACAGTGCATTATGAACCTGTGTAGTAGGTTGACCCTGGCTGGATGCCAGGTACCCACTAAAGCTGCTCTCTCACTCCCCTCTGCAACTGGACAGAGGAGAGAAAAATAACAGCTAAGGATTCATGAGTTGAGATAAGCGCTGGGAGAGGTCACTTACTGATTACCTTCACGGGCAAAACAGACTCAAAGTGGTGATAGTACTTAAATTGATTACTACGAGGATCAGAGCAAAAGAGTGAGAAGTAAAATAATCTTTAAAACACCTTCCCCCCCACCCCTCCTTCCTTCCATGTTCTCCCTCCTCCTCCCCAGTGGTGCAGGGGGATGGGGAATGGGGGTGGTTGTTTCTGCTGCTGCTCGGGGAGAGGAGTCCTTCCCCTGCTCCTGTGGGGTCCCTCCCACAGGAGACAGTCCTTGATGGACCTCTCCAATGTGAGTCCATCCCACAGGCAGCAGTTCTTCCTAAACTGCTGTCCCGTGGGTCACTCCTCCATGGGGTGCAGTCCTTCACAAATGAGCTGTACTGACATGGGTACCCCACAGGGGCCACAAGTCCTGCCTGGGAAAAACCTGCTCCAGCGTGGGCTTCCCTCTCCACAGGCCACAGGTCTCTGACAGGACCCTGCTCCATCCTGGGCCTCCCATGAGGTCACAGCCTCCTTTGGATATCCACCTGCTCCAGCATGGGCTTCTTTGTGGGCTGCAGGTGGGTCTCTGCACCTCAGTGTTCCTCCATGGGCTGCAGGGGCACAGCTGCTCCACCACGGTCTGCCCCACGGGCTGCAGGGGCCTCAGCTCCGGCACCTGGAGCGCCTCCGCCCCCTCCTTGTGCACAGACCTTGGTGTCTACATTGTTATTCCCATATTCTCACTCCACTTTTCCCTGGCAGGAATTCTTTCTGTTCTTAAATATGTTATCACAGAGGTATTACTATTATTCATGATTGGCCTGTGTCAGAAAGCCCATCCTGGAGCTGGATGGCATTGCCTCCACCAGACAGGGGAAACTTCTTGCAGCTTCAAACAGAAGCCACCCCTGTAGCTCACCCCCACTACCAAAACACAGCCAAAGAAACCACTACAACATGGTAGACTACAGAGGCTTCAGCAAGCTGGGCGATTTTTGTAGTTAGTCCAAATTAATGAAAATAAATTACCTTATTCTACTTTTACATGCAAATGGATTCTTTCTTCCTCTGATTCTCTCTAAGTGGTAAGTCGTCATATTTACAAAGCTAAATTTCTTGAGGACTAGCACATGAGTATTATCAAATGTCTTCTCAGTTAAGGCATCTAAAATCCCATCCTGAGGATCCTCAGTAACAGCAACGCTTTTAAAGATAAAGATCTCAGGTGTCCTGCACCACCCATCCTTCCAACTTTCTGCTTAGAAAAACATCCCACTGACCTCAGTAGACTATTTTTTTCTTACACATTGATCAAACAGTAGATTCCAAAACTTACAGGGCACAATAAAGCAGTTTGAAGTCCCATTAAAAAAATTATTTTCCCACCATTTTTAGAGTAGGCTTCTTTGCTAAAGAAAAACCTCAAACATCGACATTGCTGCTCTAGGCTTCGTTTGAGTTTGTTACAAAACCATGATTTGGCTCATATAAAAGCAATCTTTGGAAATGTCCTTAGCTCTGTTTTCAGGACATTCTTACTGTAAAGAAGTATTGTGTATCCGAAGGCTTGAATAAATCCTCAGATCAATGTTCTTTTAGTTCTTCCCAAGACTAAGATATTCACATCCATTTTCTAAACAATTACTGCAGGTTTATGCTACAGAACAAAGGTGATGAGAAGGGTGGCTGTTTTCCTCTGAGAGCTACCAGGAGCTCATACCAAACTCCATAGGTATGAAGCAAAACACCTTCTGCTTCAGATTAGCAGATGTGTGCATGGAAAAAATGTATTTTTCAGCTCACTGGTTATTGCTGATCTCTGGTTGCATACTGATGTGGCCAAAAAACAGAGCTGTCTGTTTCCTTCCAGAGCTACTGATGCAAAACTAAAACTAAAAATGCTAAACTGAGTTAATTATACTGTTGCTCTGTTGCTATCATCCCCTATTTATTCACTTATGTTGCAATCTGGCATAGTACTGACATTCATTCTAAATTATGACAGAGTTTACTTTCATTTTGGTCTAAAATTCCTATTTTCCAAAAAAAAAAAAGGTTTGTAAATTTGGTAGTTTTTCATAGAAATGTCTTTTGTGAGTCAGACATTTATTTTCAGGGTTTTCAAACACTTCATAGCACAGGAATAAATTAACAAGAAATTGAAAACAGTCAGAATTCCCCAGCTGGAATTATTATAATATTTTAACAAGTTTGAGGTCTTTTTTTTCCCAGTACTTGGAGTGTTTGTAGCACAAGTCAAACATATTTATGGAATCACAGAAACTGTGTTTGTAAGGGACTCCTCTGGGTGTTCAAGACAATTTTTCTGCTCTGAACAGGTCTCTTACCAGCCCGAGAGCAGGATGACTGTGCAGTTGTCTAGCTAAGCCTTGCAAATCTCCACAGATGGAGACTACATAGTTTTTCTGGGTAACTTGCTCTGGTCTCAAACCAGTTTTTGTAGCAGAAGTCAGACCTATTTATACTATGACAGAGAAGTGATAATCATTTCTCAAATTTAGATCGAGACACTTGGCTGTTTCATGTCTTCAGGAAACTGCAACCAGAAGAAATAAAAAAACCAACCAACCCCTCCAAATCAGCTAGATAATGGGGTTCACATTTAAGTGCAAAACTCCCAGCAGTTCTGCTTGTTTTATTTTGATTTAACATCTAGCTCAGACTAACTTGCAAAATCTGCAATACAGAAATAAATTTTACTCTTACAGAACTGTAATCTCAAACAAAACTAAGAAATTGGACCGTGTTAGTCTATTTGTAACTACATTGACATTTCTGCAGTACTTTGACCATAGCAGTCTATCTTACTTCAGTATAACATTCTCCCTTTTCCTTGGCTCAATAGTGAATTCCTCTTTCTGAATGCTTTTTGTACAGCTGTAGTAGAAAATTAATTCCAGCATAGAACTGTCTGTATTTAGTGATGAAAAAATGCAATTTACATGGATTTACACATTCTAAGAATGCACACATTTATATCCATTTACACAATTATATCCAGATATCTTTGTGTATATAGAATATATAAACATGGATCTGTGGATAAAATTGATAATATAGAGATAGATATAAGTAAAGATAATTATAATTACCATGTAATTTCCTATTTGTAACAGAAAATGTACATTCATTCATAAAAATATTTAAATATTTAATTATTCAAGGATTTACTTATATTGTCATTTTAAAATACTCTTTTCCAGTAGCCACAGTTATTCTTTCTAATTACTTCCTGGGTTTTTTGTAGCTCCTCTTCCCTTCTCCCTTTCTTCTTAGTCTTCTCAGATATAAGAGAGCTGTTGATGCCTCCCAAATGCATTAAGCCATATTTTGAAATCACCCACAAACTAGTATTAGGTATCCAAAGTCATTAGGTGCCTCTGATGGAACTATAATGAGATGGCATTAACTGATTGATTAGACCTTCTACTCAAGACGAAGTGAATGCAGTAATCTTTGAGGTGAAATGTGCCACAAAATAACACAACACAAATGATATTTCAAGATTAAATGTGTCTTTGTGCCCCACTGAGCAAAACATACTGATTCATTAATAACAAACCAGATTGCTACCAAATGCATGCTATCAGCACAGAGTTTATATTGTTTATTTAGTATTCATATGTTTGAGTAGATATGCTTTTGAAGAGATTTTAGGTAGTTTATGTTATTCATGATAGAATTACTCTTTATAGCTCAAAAAGCTGAAGGACTCTCCCCTCTGAACACTGTTAACACCTCCCATGCAGTTTCCATACCTCCCAGAACACCTCACAGGGACAAAGACAAAATTTTTTATACAAATATTATTTTGTAAGGCAGCATCCCAGATTTCCATCTTGTCTGGGGTGAGATGCTTGCTTTGGGACATCAACAAGAAGCATTTTACAAGCTGAATCTATACTGGCAAGTGGGGCTGGGGCCTGATGGACAAGCACAAGGTTGAGCCCCACTGCTTGGAGCTACGTGCTTCTTAGGGAACACTGGTCTGTCAAGTAGTACTTGCACTGGGTCTCCTCTGGGCCCTCACTGTGTAAAATGAAAATATCGCTGGGAAGAAGCAGGATTCAGCTCAAAGTTCTTTTACCAGCCTCTGTGGAGGTGGTAATGAGTAGATGTGGGTATCCTGGAATGAGGAATATGTGGGGTGCTGGAGTGCGTAGAGACTTCTGCAACACTCTTGGAGGGCCATATAGCCTACACAGAACTAAATCAGGTGCAGTCTCATCCACGCCTTTTTGGGAGGTTCTTGGAATGAATTGTCCTCAAAACTACGTTTTGACTTTTTTTCAGATAAAACTAGTTGGTTCACTACAAAATAGAACATCTTTCAAAGAGAGGAGATGGAGACAAGGAACCTGACATACTTTTCATGAAGTAATTGAATCACAACAGTTATGAATTTTGGTTGGGAGAGCTGGGCAGATCCTGGAAGTACTAGTTAAGGTGGTTTTGATATCCCAAGCAGAACATGTTCAGTGTTCTGAACTAAATAGATATAAAAAATAAATAAATAGACTGTTGGCATATGTGTTCATAGTCATAAAAAATAATCAAAGCAAAAAATTGCCTCAGTGAATACACACACCATCAAAGTCACACTTGTGCTCAAAGTGAAGGTTACAGAAATGTAGATTCAGAACCTCAGTTTAGTGGCTGGAGGGAAAAGTTCCTTTTTGAGAAAGACATAGTGAGATTCAGTGTGGCAATAACACACATCCAGACAGTTTTTTTAAACAGTAGTTTTTAAAACATCTTAATTATGGAAACACGACCTTAAGACTTCTACAGGCACATTCTGCACTTGTGTTGACCTGAGAACCTTGGGATTCCCATCTCCATAACCAGATCCAACAGCTACTCAAAAGAGAGAGCATCATATATCTTTCCTGTAGGGTTTTATTTGTCCTTTGTATGAAAATCCTGTGACATCACACTCATAAGGCCTTAATCTTAGTGTACGATGAGAGAAGTATCAGCTACAAGGATAGCAGTATTAATTCTCTTGTACTATATTTTCATTTCTTTCAAGACTTTACTGTGAGCAATCTGAAACTTAATGTCACACATAACCTAAATGCAACTGCATTATCTCTTCAACACATTGTAACACAGAAGTTATGCTTATTTCTATGGATATTGCTCATTAAGTCTGTCCTTTCAAGAGATAAATGTTGTTCTGCTACACCTTACCTGATCCCTGAATGCATATTTTGACCTAAGTGCTACAGGCTTCACACTGACAAAGTTCTCTTCTGGCAGAGTTTTTTCAGAGAGCTTTTGGGTCAGGTTTTATGCTTGTGACTCATGAATAAAAGCTCTCAGTCCTTCCTGTAACATTTCACTCAAGGTTAATCATTATATAATATGAAGACACCTGAAATAAAAGACTCTCCTGCCTGTAGACTCTCCAGAATACTTTAAATTCTAAAATCATTGCATTTTTCATCAAACTCCCTAATTACTTAACTAAAACTGTAGTATGTGTCTAACAAGTTACTGCAGAGATTTAGCTTGCAGTAATTAAAACAGAGTTTATAACCTGTTACACCTTAAAATATCCTCTTTTCCATCCCTTTTCTTAACTCAAAAATCCTCCTGTCCTTCATTTTGTTTCATCGTAATATCTTAGTTTCTTCAATGTTACCTGCTGCCTCAGCAGGCACCAAATTTGCGTAACTCTTGACTCTGTCACCTAAATCCCAGCGCACAGCACTATCCAGGGCTAGTTTCAGGCTGCCAGCATCACTTGGTCAGCAGGACACTGCTAGGCATTTTCAAATCTCTCTAGAAAGAGATAAGAAAACTATTAGCTGGAGACTTGCTCTCCACCCATCTCTCTTCCCAGCCTTACAGTAGCGTTCTTCCTCAAAATCTGAGAACCGCCTGCTCTTGACAGCCAATTCAGGAAAGCCCTGCCTGGGCTTCACACCTGTAGCAGACACTGACCACCAGGCAAATGATACCATTTCCAATTCCCCTGCTCCCTGCTGAGATTAGTGCAAACCAGCACCCCAACAAATACTGAGGTAATTACCAATCTACAGGAACAAAGAGTTAATTGAAAATCATAGGCTCTTTCAGATGGTATCAAGCTTGCAATTCTCTAGAGGATCCTGAAATGGTAATTACTCAGTGAGCACTTTTCCCTATGTTCTTACCCCCTGAGGGTGACCTTACTCTACAAAAAATCCACCCCTCTCTTGTGTACTTTATGGATCTTCCCCATGGAGTATGCATTTTATGTAACAGGATGATTAATTCTTCAACTCCGTGCCAGGGAAAAAGAGTATCATGAAGAGGCAAAGCAAAAGGATTGGGTTGATGCAGTCCTCACTGAAAGAGACTTTCAAGAGGCTTTACTTTGCTTTTGTGCTTTGAAATGTTGTTATTTAAATGGACTTGTTGCTGGTAAGTGAGAACAGAGTGGGTTTGTGCATGCTATTTGAAGACAATTGTTTTTCAGTTTGTCCCCCTCAGTATTCAGTGCCTGCTGGGTTTTACATGTTGGACTGCACCCTGTATCTGCTCTTCATAACACTTATCTGTTTACAAAGCTACAGTGTACCTTTACTCTGGTATCAAGAAATAGTCAGCATGACTGATCCATGGGAAATTCAGTCCATGTAAGCTTTCTGTTGCATTGTAATTACTGCCACTGAGGAGACCCTCTTCTTGTGTGCCCTCAGCTCACCTTCCACTTTTTCTGAACATTTAGCCAAGAGTTTCAATCATGCACGTTACTACCGATAGTCAGAGCTCTGTATCAGTATGGGAGTACTATCTATAATGTTTTCCATACACTTAAAGGAACATATAAAATCAGACATCTAAATTTTAATATTTATCAGTACCCAAATGTCAAGGTCAACATCCGTTTCTGTCTTTGAACAGTAAAGAATTTGCAGGTTCCATCTTGGTGTTGAAAATGCTGATTCTGTACAGAGTAACAGGTGAATCAACCCAACTGGTTCTTTCTGTGCGTGGTCCCAGAAAACTATACTTTCTTTCATAGTGCTTAAAATACGATCAATTGTTTATCCTGGGTTACACCCTGTTGTAATTAACAGACTCTTCTTTTCTTACCCTTCTCCAGCAAACAATACATCTTTTGTGACTCTTAGTAGACTCACAAACCCCAGAAGCTTCCTGGTTCAGAACTGCAAAAATTCTGATGAATGTTACTGAAAGGAGGTCCTACAGATAACCATAGCAAAGATACCAAAGATACTTCTTCTAAATAAATAATTCTGCAGATGCTATTACAGCTAGACTGTCTGAAATATCTTTGCAGACTTACTGGCATTTCCAACTACAGCCCTCAATGCAGAGATGTCTAAAAAATACTGTGACATTTTGAAGTAATGGGGGAAATCCGTGGCAGAGCACAAGTATAAATTTAGACCTCCTGATCCTCATTTCATACCATTAACCACCACTCCTGTTAAAAAAACAAAACAAACAAAAACAACAAAAAAAAACACAAACAAAAAACCCAAACAAACAATGAACAGGCAGAGGAGTAAATGCACCATGAGTGAATTCTCAGTGTATGGTAAATTTGTTGGAAATATGCTGTGCTAAGTCAAGTAACTTAGCTCATTAAACCCTGGGGTCTGTTCACTTACTTGTCCTTAGACTACATTACCCTTCTTTTCTGCTTTATTTTGATGCACTCTATTTTTTTGTATAATTCTGCTAAAGAATTTCTAGCAGGTTGCTAGTGCATTTATATATGCATTACAGGCAACAAAGGTGCCACATTTGTTCTATCTCCTTGTCACCACATCTGGGAAATCTCTGCATTCTTCACCTGGCATGACTTACCACATGACACAGTTCAGTGCAGATAAACACACAGAAATGGGAGAAAAGTTCTTGCTTTGTCACATCAACTCAGTGTCAGCATTTCATACAGCCAAGACCTACTCTGAATAGATTCTTCCCGTTATACTTGGATCAGGCATCTCTGAGCAATACTTACTTCAGTTATTGAAAGAGACCACTGACTAGTACCCAAGAACACTAAAGCCACCCAGAGTAATGTGCCCCCCCCCAGTTATGTGTCCATCATGCAATGCCAGCAAAGTCGAGTGCAGGTCACATCTCACTGTATTTAAACATTGCATTTCAAATTTGTTTTCTAGATTTTTCACTAAAATATAAGTTGAATAAATAAATAGGAAATTTTGAAATCAAATTTCAAAAATTTGAATGGGAATGTACAGATCCTGTTGGATTTTATTTGAAAACTTATTGAAATAGATTATTCCAACCTTATAATATCCACTGTCATAAGAGAAGTTAACGCAGATAAAACAGTGACTACTAAGCAAATCATATTGGTGATACTGAAATAATTTTTGAGGGGATATAGTTATAAAAAAAATCCTGTGAGATTTCAGATTTCATTAATATTCACAAACTCGTGAGAAGTTATTGAAATATTGGTACCCTTGTGTGATAGGAATTCTAGTTTTTTCTGCCAGTTCCTGAATGGAAACTGAAAGCCTACAGTAAGCAAAATATGAACCCAGATAAATGAAGATGACTTTTCAAGAAAGGAAGTTTTGGAAAAAAACGCACGACATTGTTATGAGTTTATTGTGAGGAGAATATCTGCTGCAAGGGTCAATTTGAGGAAGCTCGTGGTCATCATTACTGTAGTCTGGACAAAAAGCTGCTGTAAAGCCTATGTGCTCAGCACACCAAGTTGTGCTCATGAGGTGGGTATTTCTGGAGGTACAACAGAAAACGAGTCTCCTGAGGAAAACAGGAGCTGAGTAACAGTTTAAGCCATTTTCATGGGGAGCTGTGAGCAGGGAGTGCATCAAATTGAATTGGGTCCCGTTTTCAAAGAGAAGTCAGGAAATGGCCAAAGTGCCCCTGGCAACACTATTTGTTTAGGGACCTGAAATAACAGACACCTCAGCACAGGCTTAGCTTTGATAGATTAAGTAATTCAAAGGCAAGAATCCACTGACAAGCCTGAAGACAAGTATGTATGCAGGCTTTTGCAGGCATGCATTTAAGATGTCTGTGGTACTGTATGGTGGACCAGACAAAGATCTTCTAAGAGCAAATGCAGTTTTACGGTGAGAATGCTCATAAAGACATCAAATTTATGGGAACATTATTAGCTGAAAGGAGGAAATATAATTTACCTTATTGTTGTGAAACTTCTCTGAGGCTGTAGTGACCTAAAAGAGTATAGTAGTTTTGTTCTGGAAGCTTGAATTTGGTGTCAGGGTAATCTTTGTTCTCCAAGTGGGATTCTGCATTACAGAGTGAAAAGTAAAGTAAATTTTTTTCACCTAGAAGATTTTATATGATGTATTCATATTATAAAGCTTTATAAACTTATAAAGCTTTATTTTTATTTTGTTGGCTGCAGAGTTGGCTTTAAAACTGTCTTTCTTCCAAAAAAATATATAAGATGTGGTTCTATGAGTTTGTGGGACATCATTATTTTATCTTAAGAGGAGTCATGAAAGTTCAAACTGAGGTCCTATACCTAATAAGTCTCATGGCTGTTAAATAATTCCCAGTAGACAGTCATGAACATTATTAATGAGGCCCCATTAATAGTTTAGAAAACCCTGAATTGAACTCTACTTGCAGTTCCAGTCATTAATTGCAGTAATTAACATTAAGGACTGTAAAAGCTTAATAAACAGCTTTTCCATTAATACATATGATGCTTGCAGTGGAGTCAGGTATTTATAGAGCCTTAACTGTGGATTGCATTTGAAGCAACAGCAGCTTTCAAATAGCACAAAAAACTTGCATGTTATTCTTTGATGTTTGCAGGAAAAGAAATTATAACTGTGAGACTAAGGAGGCTTCGTGTCACACCGGCACAATTTGTTTTTCCATCTGTTCCTATCTGTGGTGCTATACCATTTTTTTTAGCTAACACAATGTGTGAGCTTCTGGGATGACTTGGTTGTCCTTCATTTCAGCGAATAATCACAATAATGGTGATGATTGTGATGTGAATTGAATTCATTGTAATTTGAACAGGATACAAAGCCAGGGCAGAAAACAATTCAACTGAGAAAAAAACAAAACAAAACAAAACAAAACAAACAAAGAAAAAAACCAAAACAAGCAACAAACCAATCAAAAAACCCCCACAAACAAATTCAAAAAACCCCAAACTAACCAATAAATAACCCCAAACTTTCAGTATAGTTTAGACAAAAGTCTTCAAAGAGACATGGAAAGAATTTAAGGATGGAGAGTATCTTATCAGCCATCATTACCTTTAAAGGAGCATAACAAAACACCAAAGAAACCACAAACCACATTAAATGAATAGACATAATCAACTTAGTCTATTTACTTACAAGAACATACAAAACTTAGAAAAAATCTTCTGTGGAAAATAAAGGCAACTGACAGTATTACCACCAGAAAGAACAGGTAGTGTGTTATTTTGTCTAGTTCTTTCTTAAGAGAAGTGCTTAATTATCCATGAGAACATGATTACAGAACCCATAGGATGATATTAGTAAGAAAAATTTAGAGGCAAAGGTGCTAGGAGTGAATTTTGAAGTTGGTTATCAACCAATCTTTCTTCCTAGTGAGAAAAGTTTGTTTATTTCAATGGAAGAAAAACCAAAGCCCAGTAAATGCAAGTATCTTTCTAGAGTCCTCTGTAACATGTAAATTCCCCCCTTTTCTTTAGAGAAAAAATTACGTTATTTATAATTTCCTTCTCACATTCCAACTAGATAATTCCATTTTTTGTATTTACATCATGATACAGCAGTGACAGGAGAAAGTTTTATTCACCTGTCATCTCAGACTATCATGTATTTTTACTATTAGTTGCTTGTTGCATCTGACTGCAGAAACAACTTCATTTCACAAGTGGATTTAAAAGACTCCTGGACATTCTTTGCACATATATATGTATAGAAGTGCTTTGATCTTTAAATTATATGGCTGTAAGATGATGTTAATTAGCTCATAGTTCTGAAAAAATATTTATCTGGCCCTTTGGAAGCTAGGATGGCTTAGGAAGTAGAATCTTATTTTTTAAAAAATCTGAGTAAAGTATCATATGCAATAGGGTAGAAAAGTGAAGTATACAGTCTCGCTTTTCTTCAGTTTCTGTGAGAAAAATATGGGAACAAAAGGTTTAATTCTCAAACTCATGTTCAATACAAAGACATAGCACATTAAAATGACACTTTTTTTCCTTCAGGTCTGGAGGGTTAAATATTTCCAAATTCATCACTGCAAAATAAAGCAAGTATATCCTTCATTAAAATTGATTCACACAGTGTCAGAATGTAATGTTATAAAATCATCTTTTTCTACTCTCTAGGGAATGTTGTGTTCTGGGCCTTCCAGGCGGCATTGTCATCTTTACCTTGACATCCGACAGCTACCTAGAAATCATCTTGCTTAAGTGGAGCACTTTTGTGCCATTCAGAAATCTTATTGACTGTAAATTAGAGATGAAATGGACATAGAAACCAGCAGTCCAGATTGATACAACCATTATTATATACTTCAGCTAAGTATTAAGCATCTATATTATTAAACATAGGGAGTGCTATCTATACAGGGAACTTATTTCCTTCTTATCTTTCTGTGTTTGTAATAGAATTTTAAATAGTGAAGCTAATAGCAACAGAACTCCATTTCCCTGCAACGTACATAGCAAGGTGTGAAGGCCTTTGTTTTGAAAAAATCTTGGCCCTGATCTGGTGACAGGGTAACATCTAGTTTCAGTGCATTTTTCTGAAGCCAAGATTCAAATGAAAGCACATGAAAGGAAAGTTTCTTTCATTACTGCCTCAGGTTATACCATGATATAGTATCAGTTGATTTTTTTTTCTGATAATCTATGACAGTTTTGCCTTGGGCCAGCCTACAGACATGATGAATCTCGTGTGTTCTGCACAGTATGGGTATAACCAGGCACTAGCAGTTCCCCATGTACCTATCAACCACTGCAGATTAAGGCATTGTTGTCATTGGTCTGTCTTGGCCTAGGAAAGAAAAGAAAGACCTTGCAATCTTTCTGACTCTATCAATTATTTCATTGGCTTTGGGATCATGTGCTTTGAAGAACTATGTGAACCCTGAGTTTAGAGAGGACCTGACTTTCGGGATTACCAGAAGGTCTATGGAATCAATATGGGCTGCAATCTGAATTAAAGCCATTCCTATACCTCCACAGATACAGGTCACACCACCTCAGGTACAAGACATATCATGGTGGGCATTGATTTAAATTTTTCAGGTCATGTCCAAACAGATGGTGTGTAAAAGTCAGTATCGATGTGGTGCTGACCTGGACACATAACTGCTAAAAATATGGGAGTGCCTGTATTAGCAAGGAATGTGGTACAACAGGGCCAAATCTGCAGAGCAAAAGTTTTGATGAGCATCCACAAATGCTTTAACCATGGTTAATTTTGGAGTAGGTCTACTCTAGCTGCATGGACTGAGCATCAGTTGGTACATGCAGGACCCTCCCCAAGCTCACCTTTTGGTTTTGTTTCATCCATATTGCATCCAGTTCATGTGCTCCAAAACCACCCTTCAAGGCGATTACATGTGCAAAAAAGGAGGAGCAATCAGAAAATTTGCTTACAATTTTGTTTCTTACACCTCAGAACAAAACTAAAATGCTAATGCAGATGCATCCACCATTGATGTCTCTGCAGACGAAGACTATTTCTCTCCATGTATTTAAGACAAACCCTAAAAGTTAGTATGTTTGACAGCCCAGCAAAAGGTTCCTTTGCTATTGACACCATTGAAAAGCCACACCTTCAAAGGCATCTTTGTTTTTTTTTCTGATCCATGAACCAGAGAGGTAAAATCCTGTTCCCACCAAAGCCAGCAGAATATTTTGCACTGATATTCACGCAGCCAGGATTTTGCCCAGGATAAAATCTCCTTCAGTGTGGAAAGAACAGAAAGGACAAGTTCATGCAACTGTGCTTGTTCTATGTGATGGGTGGCTGGCTGGCTAAGGACACCCCAGGCACCCCAGCAGGAAGATGCTGTAGGTCTAGAAAAGGCTGTGCTCTTGGGATTTACCTTAGACCTGAGCGGTAATTCACATCCCAGTTATCACAGTCAGGGACAGCAAACAGCACTGTGTTGAGTCCCAGAGCCTCAGTTCAGTCCTACTTGTGATGGGTATTCAAGCAAGTCACCTCAGCCTCTGCTTCATTCACTGCCCACTTCCTATCTCTGTTATTTCAGCTGCACAATCAGCTGTGTAAGGTCACTTTCCCTGCTTCTGTGCAAGAGCTTTGCACAGCAGGGAGCTCTGAGCTTGACTGGTGCTGGCCTGGAACAAATACCCACATCAAAATAGGTTGTTCTCTGAGAGAATTGCTGTTCCTGCCTCTCTGAGCTTCCTCTGAAGTTTCTCATCTCACAAGAAATAAAGGATTAATGTCATGGAGGAAAATAACCTGTCACCCAGGAGAATCATGTTTTGTAAGCCTTATCTATTCCTTATCAGTGCTGGCTCTTAACTTATGTTAACTGAGTAGTGATCAAAGGTAGTGGAACTTCATGGGATCTGCGAGTTACATTTTACTTCAAAAGTTTTATGGAGCTGTATTTACTTGACATCCTACTTTTCTTTTCCTTTAACAGCTTTTATTCACATGTGAGTTTCTGGCAGTTTCAATATGTTAAAACCCATTTAGACAACATTAAAACAGAGAATTCTCCACTGTATAAATTTAATTCCAATTACTCTTATTCCCTTGTTATCTGCTGGTTATAATGTGAAGTACTTTCAAAACTGGCATATTAAAGAAGCTATAATTTGCTCAACAGCTGTAGAAACTGTGATAATTAGAGGCAAAATTAATTGGTTTTATTTTGATGTTTCTTTTATTATATTGCAAGTATGGCAATTTTCTTTTCAAGGTAAGAAGTCATCAATTC
Source organism: Pachyramphus minor (assembly GCA_013397135.1). NCBI lineage: Eukaryota > Metazoa > Chordata > Aves > Passeriformes > Tyrannidae > Pachyramphus > Pachyramphus minor. The sequence goes on along the minus strand of VYXB01010184.1, from coordinate 540,558 downwards.
TCATCTGTCCATCTATTTGTATATATACTACAGCATCACACTTCTCTCAGTACCTTCCCAAAATGAAAATATGGAAATAATCTTTATCTTTTTCTTCTCTTCTCAGGTTGTAGAAGAAATAGATTGCCTGATTTTAAAGTCAACAAGGACCACTAGGTTATTTAGTAGGAGATCCTTGATCAAGCATTACATCTCGGCATGCCTTTATTGAACACAAGGATGTGATTTCAACTCAGGCAATTCCAGACAGGCAGTCAGTTTTGATATGAAAGTTTCAAGAAATGAAAAATTCAGCACTTCCTTTAGCAGTCTCTTCTGATGCATCCTGAGCACCTGTGTGCCTTCCTTCTGGTTCGATCTACAGATTTAACTTCTAACTGTTAGTTCATACAGTGTCTTTCTCCAGCAGATTAGAAAGCTTGATAGAAGTGACTATTTTGTCTTCAGAATGCCATCAAATCAGAGCTTATGTTACTCTCCCCAGAAAAAATTAATGAGATGTAAATTTCTGTGTTTACTATGGTAGAAGAACTTCGGGACCACAGGTGAGATGCATCGAATTTCTAAAGCATTTTTTTAAAATTAAGAGATCCAAACCCAAACTCAACAGCTCAATTTGGCACTATTAGTACAAGGTGAAGTGGCAAAACCACTTTCCAGCTCCTAATACCTGTTCCTTTTTTGCACATTCAAGGACACTAGGGCTTTGCCCTCGCTTTAGGCAGTGGTCAAGCGGAACTGCTTTGTTGGCACAATTCTTAAAGCAATTGCAGTCTATTTGCACAGTCATTTCCTCAGCTTTAGCTGTGAAGGACACATTTCTACTATTCCAGACACTAATTTTTAGTAAATGTTCTAGCAAGTCCAGTTTCCATGAAAGATGTCTTATATATTGATTCTTACTATGCAGGGCACTTCAATCTCTAGAGAAAAGCTACAAAGAAAACTCAGTTCAGGCAAACGTGGCTCTTGAGGTACTTTCAGAGATGAGCATAGACTAAGTCTATATGACAAAATTAATGACTGGAACAGATCACTTCACTTTCTAAAAACAAGTGGTGCAAATCCCTCCAAAATAATAATTAAAGAAACACTGACTGGTCTTGCACATATCAGGCTGAACCTTTCTTCTCCTTAAACTTTCAATCAATATATTGAGTATACAAATATTTATCTTTATAAGTACTTTTCAGTAAATGGTAATTACAGCATACTTCTGCAATTAATATCTGTTTTAAATAGATACCTTACAATACTACTCTAAAAAAAAAAGAGACTCAGTCATTCTTAGCAGAGAACAAGTCAGGGAATGACTTAAAAGTTTAATTCCAGTTAAACAAGATGTACTGTGAATGTTCCCTTAAACATTCATTTCATATCCCAGTCTCTGGAGGACTTTTTTCTCTTTTCCTACTTTGTTCTGCATCCATTTTAGTTCCCTTCTGGTCATCCATTACAACAAAGAATTGGATTGCTGTGCTCAGGAACCACTGCTGCACCACTATCCTGAGCCATCTGATTCTTTAGGGTGCAGGTTCAGTTCTGGGTGTCTATTGACTTGCTCCAGGTTTCTCAGAACACTTCTTTATGGCTGATTGCAGCCTGACTGCACAGTCAGCTGGAGGTCTGGGTCTGGAAAGGGCAGGAGAAAACCTGTCCCTGAAGATAAGCAGCCCAGCAACATCACAATTACATTAGATTCCACTCTGAATAGTTAATAATTCCATGAATAGTTAATAATAGGCTAAATTTTCTTTCCCTAGTTGGACCGTGAATATGAACAGAACTGTATATAGAAAAAAAGACACATACAAGGGTGAATTATTGCTGGTGTCTTAGTTATCACAGTAGAGAGAAGAAAATATGAAAGCTGCATATATCTTTCTCTGAGTTGCAAACTTGTGTTGGAAGCTTTTCACCTCCAAGAAAGTTCATTGCAAGATACTATTTTCCACCTAGTAGAAATACCAGTACTGAACAAAACCTAATGCAAATGAGGTTAACATCTTCTTACCACCAGATAATTTATCCTTAAAGGGTTAGAAAAGATAGTGGTTGCAATGCTTAGACATGCCTAACTTACAGGAAAGGAGACAGAAGTTCCATTTTTGTGCGACTGCTGATAAGATCCAAGAGAATTGATCTGTGGAGAGACACAAGAATATCTCACCTTCCAAAGGCAATTACTTCCACTGAAAAAAGTTGTTGTAACTAGAGTTTTCTACTTTCAAAGTGTGAAATCTGCCTTCTACTGCACATATCTACAAAAGAAAAAAATAAAAATCAATGAATTACCAGATTTGTGCTACTAATTTAATATAACAAAATCTACATTTGACTTTAAATAGTTCAGAATAATTTCCATAATTAATCATGCAAGTCTTGCTTCAGTTGCTAAATCAATGTACAATTCTTTGCTCAGCTTGACCGAAACAAAGCACATAGTATTTTTTAGGTCTCACATGCAATTCATTGAAATTGAAGGGCACTTGCAGGTTTTTCACTGAGATTTTAGATGTAACCTTATAGATGCACTTTGAAATGAAACTATGATCCCAAAGCAAAAAGAGAAATCATAAAGAAACCAAGATGTTTTCTTGATGACTGTTCAGCCTTTCCTGGAGACTTGGAAACAAGTCCTGGAAGATTTTCTTTCAGCAGTTTGATTCTTTGTTGCAAGGTAATGGTATTAAGGTATTAAGGGCAAAGGAACAAATGGGAAAAAAACCACAAAACACAATAAAAATTATCTATTTTCAGGAGGACAACACACATTCTTTCCATTTTGTTCCTGACATTTTTATATACATATATATATTTTTTTTTACAACAACAAACTGTTTTACTGTTTCAGAATGTGAAGGAAGAGATGCAGTAGGTTTGGCTGCTCAGAGAATTGAGGGGACCTCATCTACCAGGGTGTGCTGTGACCATTGGCTTGTGCAAAACAAACTGCAAAGCAGTTATAAAGCTGTTACAGTCCTGCTGATAGTATTGTACACTGATTTTACATACCCTTTATACTTTGACTAAGTAGAGAGCTGTAAACAGCATCAATCAAGTCCTAGACTTTCTTTCACGGCATTGCACATATTTACTATAGCAGGAGAAACTAAACAAAGAACCTTATGAAAAAAGAAGCAATTGTGGAATTGTGGGGGCTCTTTTTCATGAGCTGCTCTAAAAATATTCAAAAGTGGTTTGCCTGCTATGCTCTGAAAAAAAAATAAATCATTGAAACACTGATTTGAAGAATGTAAACCATGTAGATATAAGTCCAGAGGCAGCAGTATAAGTAAGATTATATGGACAGTTGAAAGAGAAACATTTAATTATTCCTCACTTTTCATTTAAAGAAAAGAATGAGCTTTTTTATGTTAAAATCATGCAACAAAGTTAAGGCTTTCTATTGTTTTAAAGAATATCACTGTACGTGTTAAAAAGTCATTGGCTTTTATGTCAATGGCTTTGTTTACTGGTAACAAATTATATGTTAAGGTGCCTGAAGTCAGTTGAAAAGCAATAGTGGCCGAAGAGAACATTTATATGCTCAGTCCAACATACCCATGAAACAAATCAAATTCACATAACAGACTTTGCAAAATAGGGTTTTTTACTCATTAACATAAAAGAGACCACTTCTGACATATAAAAGTGCCATTTCTTGCTTAAGATGTGTAAATAACAAAGTAATCCTGAATTGTACACAGTTTCTGGTAGAAATGAAAGCCAAGTGGCCAATTTGAGTCATTTTCTGTCTTTCAGTTGAATAGCTGTGAGGAACACCCTTTGAGGCAGATAAATGATCTGAGACAGTTCCCAAAAGGTATGATTGTATATAAACACCTGCTTGCTGTTATCATGATTCAGTCAAGAACAATTGTGAATGCTTTTGCATTCGGCAAAGTTATTAACCTCATCAGAGTGCAAACTCTTTTTCTTAAGTGTCATAGTTCTGAAAACCCTTCCACAAGTCTTGTATATATATAATATAATGAGCAAGTCTTTGTATATTGGAGCATATAGTCCAGAAGGACAAAACTTCAGAACGGTGGATTACAGGACAGGGGTGAACAGTGAACCTCTACATGGTGAAACAGGTGAAACGGTTTGGAAACTGAAATGAGTCTAAATGCAATGACAATTCTGCCTTTGAAAGACTTTTTCTAGTTCTCTGAGCTATCTGAACTGGTGAAACAATGCAGTGTCATGTTCTGGCAGAAGTTCTAAGAAGAACTCATCTCAGGATGCAAATTCAGATGTTCAGTTTTCTGCAACAAAGTAGTCAAGGACTGTGTAGCATGAAGTTCAGCTTTAATTCAGACTTAGTCACAGGGGCACGAAAAGTGGCAAAAGACAGTTAGACTATCATTACACCAAGAGGAACGTCAAGGAAAGGCTCTTGCCTTGCATATGGGTGTGAGTCAATGACAATTAAACAACAGGGAATGTAAAAGAGGTGGATCAGAAGAAAGTAAACACTGTTACTGTCTGTATGCAAGACGGACTGTTAGGAAGGCTTAAAATGTCAGAACATAATAGCATAAGTTGCTTGAATTTTTGTCCCATAGAAATCAAAAACAAGAAAAAGAGAAAAGAGGGAGTCGTCTGTGGGAGCATGAATAATGGACTTAGTGGAGACAGAGATCATGAACCTATCACAAGCTCAGAGTTGCTTAACAGAAAACACTCATGGCAATCAATATGGCTTAACAAGAGTCCACATTAAAATGTCATGTGGTAAATATACAGAATAGTTAAAATAATATGTATATAAATATATAATGGACGTAAAAGTATAATTACGCACATCATTTAATGACACATTTACTTCAAAGCCAGTGAGCAGGCAGAAAATGAGATACCATCATGAGTATCATTAGTCCACGTGAACAAGAAGAGTTCCCCCCTGACCAGAACTCCTGAGAACACAACAGTGGTGCCACAACCCTCTCCTAACTGAAGAGAAACATAATAGTTAAGGCCATGAACTTCTGTTCTGTGATCAGTGATCTCCAGATTCATTATGAAACTTTGAGGAGTTTCAAATGTCAAACACATGAACAAGAAGGATTTATGCATATATATTCTGCTATATTTTTCTCCTTCACAACAAGTTAGGGCTATGAAGGGTACAGACATCTTAGCTCTAAATACTCACCTATGTCACAAAAATTTTCTCATGTTAGGCCTGTGTCATTGGTAGGCATGCATGTAACTAATCTTGAAAAATAATTTTCCCATAGGCCTCATCAAAAATAGCCCTTGTTTACAGAAAAGTATGACCTAAGTGGGGACGGACTTATTTAGGGAGAACATTTCTATCCTTCTTGCTACAATGTCGGCATATTGATAAAGCCCAGTAAGGTCAGTGAAGAGCACCCAGTCTCCAAACCCCAGCGAATGAGTGAAGAGTGACTAAGAGAAAGACACAACTGATACCTTCTCATGTCATTCCTTTACCTCTTTGGCTTCATTGAAGTGGCTGAAGTTGGGGCCTGCAAAGTCACGGCCCTTTTTCCCTTCTTCCCTGTTCTTACTGTTCTCTTCAAACTTGGTAGAACAAAGACTAGGGCTAGCTTCAGCCAGCTCAATGACACTTTTCAAAGAAACTGAGTCGAGCATGTAAAATTTCTCCCGTCAGTCTGCACTTTGTGGCTTACATAACCTTGATTGACATATGTGAAGTGGTTCGGTGAGCTGTGATCAACTAGGGATTAGTCTGATCTTGAGTTTCATGCACAGATGAAGGGGTTGGATAAGGAAAGTAATTTTTTTCTGCTTATTTGTGCTTTTTATGAGTGGAAATGTCTGTCTTGTTTGCAAAGACTGTTGGTAGAGAGATGCATATTCTCTAGTTCTCCTCAGCTGCATAAAAGGCATGGAAGAAAAGCTTCAATTGCCTGTGTTTTGCTGCTCTTCCAGTCTGAGGCTTTGCTTTACTGGTTTATTAACCCAGACATTCAATGGATTAGATCCTTCCAGCCAGAAACGGCTCACACACCAAACCCACGCACGTAGAGCAATGTCTGTTCTGACTGCAACATGAATAAATATATAAAATCTAGTTTTAATTTTGGTGGTTTGTGTTCTGGTGCAGCAGAACACATACCATTTCTGGTGCATACAGAAAACATAAAGATGTGTTTATATAAAGATGCATTCAGCTCCCCAAGAGCTGGGGCTTTCTGATAGGCTTGAAATTCATGCCACCATCCCTTCATTTATTAGACTGTGTAGCTAGACTGAAAAAAAGCCCCATCCATCCTGGCCTTAAACCAGGGTTGGGGCATTCATAACTTTCCTGGGCAATCTGTTCAACTATCTCGACACCCTCACAGTAAAGAATTTCTTCCAAATATTTAACCTAATTTTCCCCTCTTTCAATTTGTTAGTCCTTATCCTATCACTACAGTTTCTGCCAATGACTGCCTCCCTGGCTTCCCTGTAGGTCCCCTTCAGATACTGGAAGGTTGCTGAGAGGACTCCATACAACCTTCTCTTCTCCAGGCTGAACCTGGTTCAACTTAACAAGTACTAAGAATGATTGGGCATGGCTCTCTCACATGAAGGAGATACCTCCATTTTCAATACAGCTGGGCTGATGTACTTGCTGAAGTTTGCAAAAACTTTGCTGTAGGCCTACCTACTTGCCAATATCAGCTCTTGAGTTCCTGCCTAAAATCAGGCTTTGGTTCCAACATTGTGAACCCAGAGCCAGTGAACACAGATCCAGTGATGAAGCACTGTGATAAAATATTTTTTCAGCAACTGTTGGTTTACTAAGGTGTTTGAGAAACATTGTGAGGTACAACAAAACATTTCCCAAGAAATCTCTTAAACACACGGTATCTGCTTAGAACAAAGTTCCAGATTCAACTCTTGTCTGTGCCATAACAAGATAGCTGTTTTGCAGAGGGTATTTCTTCAATATCATTTGCCAAATGCAAACTGTCTGAAATAATCATAATTTTCATAGGCTAAGAATGCTATCTCCTATTGAGTAGGAAACATGTAGGTGCAAAAGGTTGAAGAGGTTCACAACATCTGATTTTAGCCTTTTTTAGAAAAAAAATATTTTTGAGTACACAAGCTCTAAATAATCCTGGATTTTATGTCCAAGACTTTTTAAGAGACAAACATAATTGCAGTTTTTCAGTGAACTTTATTTTATACATGGAAGCTTTAACCTTCACTTCATTTGCTGAATGGGTGGGTCATGACTCATTGACACAATCTCTTCAAAGTCTGCCAGCCTGGGTGCCTTCCCTAATGATACTGCTTGTTTTGTGCATTGATACAGTGACAGTTGAGAAAAATGCTTATTCTTTGAAAGGTCAGTGTACAGCTTAATCTACATCAGAGCAATTGGTTTCTGTAGAGCCTATTGCTGAAACACAGTTTTTAACCTTTTTACATCTCAGCTTTTCAGTCATCTTTTCACTTACTGTTCTCTGGACTGACACACCAACTATTTGACATTAAAGTTTGAATCTTCTCTCCAAAATGCTAAATTTGGTAAGGTCAGGAGTATATCTGCTCTTTCTTATCCTCTAGGGTATTTTAATGAAAGACCAGCATTACACAGCTCAGTGCTAAAAGGATTAAAGAACTTGCAGAGCACAGCACTACCAACTCGGTTTTATGCAGAGGATCTAAGCCAAAAGTGTTGGGATTTTTTTTTAATTTTCACTACAAATAACGTTTGCAACCCGTCATGACTGAACAGAACCCCAAGAGGTCTATCTACCCACCTGCAGTATTGTTTTCCTGCCATTTGCCATCAAGCTGTGGTCAATAAGTGGCTCAGGGCTGAACAGAACTTGCTTAGTGCAGAGTACACAATCAGCACTGAAAACAACCACATCAACATCCCTCCGCCTAAGGTCTTCAAAACAGTGTTGTGCTTTTTAGAATTTTTCATGCTGTACCTGCACACACACACACCAGAGGAATACATACTGTTGGAAAAACATAGTATTTTGCTATTGCAAGTTTACTCAAGACAACTACAGAAATCATTTAGGTGGGCCAGACATAGATGTGCAAACATCTAATGAGACAATCACTATAAAGGCAGTGAACCACATAGAACCCTACCACATGACTCTACTTGAAATTTATTATGTGAATTAAATAATACAGTTCAAAACCTTTTTACATCACTTTGCTGTTCTCCCCTGGTGCAAGAGAGTGAATTAGACAGCTGTCACCTTGTCTGTAAATAATGTTCAAAGCTAATTTCTTTGAAGATGTTCCTTTATATGCATTTCAGTAAGATGAATGTAGGTAATTAAATATTAAGATATTTAAATCAAATTGAATATAGTCAGTAGCTGAAGCAAATTACTACTGAGTTTTACTGAATCTTTATCACATGAATATGCTTGTTTTGTTTTGTCTTACTCTATTCAGAAAGAAATACCAACAGATTGCATTTAGTGTTGGGTAAGGTGTTCAGGCAACAACTTCTTCACCAAATAGGGATATTTTTTTCTATGGTTTGTGTCCTGCTAGAAATGGTGTAAGGTGAGGAATGTGAGGATCATATTCTGAGGTGAGATTGTATTCTGTGCTCTGTACTTGGAATAAGTTACTGAGCAAAACTGTGGAGTTAAAGTCCCTATGAGGTCAGGGAAAACAACAAGAAGGAACACTCTGCGTACAAAGGTTAATGCCAAGGAGAAAGATGACCGCAAGGCCAAAAAAGAAACATCAGAGAAAGTTCAGTGAGATTTTTGATGCCCATGGAGAGGCAATAAGGGCAATGGTGTTTAATATTCTAATTCAACATCATCAAAGGGAGCTTCATCATTGGGCTTTGCTTGGTACATTAACACTTGACACACCATGGCTTTGCCTTGGCAGGAGGAGATGCTGATCTAGCTGCACCGGAACTGAGCCTGAGCTCCCTGCTCTGGCATGCCATTAAGCTGTGTTTGCTGGATTTATTGCTCAGATTTGTCAAATATGTTTCTAACATGACAAGCAACATGAAGGATTAACTGATTGGGAAATGGTTCAGCATGAACTCAGCAAAGCAAATATGGTTACTTTGTACTCCATGAATTTTATTCTGTGCACTTGAGCATTCACAGACTAAGGTATTTTAGAGACACAAATCACTTGCAGCCATGATCCACAGCCCATCAGTGTGACCTGAGTCTACAGGAAATCACTAACTAAAACAAAATTTAATTCATACTTATTGACACTGGCACTAAAATGGAGAGAGGAAGATGGTCATGTGTATAAGTTTTCAATTGAAGCAGAGCTATATAGAGGAAAGAATGGCAGAGCTGTCCAAAAGTGGCACTGTTTCTTCATTGCTTCCAAGCTGTCTTGTGTACCATACGTTGTTATGTCAAGTCATCCCACATGCAGTCTGGTTTGGTTTGATTTTTTAGGAGTCTCACACTCCATGGGTCAGGAGAACACTGCCAGAAAGACGCATTTAACAGTCACAGGATAGCGCCTCTTCTCCATTTTCATCCCCTTTCTGCTACCTGCAGCCCATATTTTAATCGAGGAAAATTAAAGTGGGTAATGTAGGGGTATGGTAAAAAATAAAAGATCGTATGAAAACCAGAAATTTTTTGTACTCCTTAGCAGCTCATTTCCACACAACCTAATAATACATTATTTCTTCAAGCATATCTTTTTCTTGTAAGGAAGATGTAGCCTCATTTTAGAACAGCACTACTGCACTGCAACACATTTGCAGCCTTTACATTTCAGTAATTAAGTAATTTATTGGAGAACTACTCTATAAATTCACCCCAAAGGGCAGTAAAAATAAACATATACATGCATAGTGTATGGTTGATTTATAGGGACTAGTCTCCTTTAAGCTAAATAATGATGCCTTCAAGCTGAATGCCTAGTTTTAGTGACATGTGTACTAAACAGTTGTGTAATACCTCTCTGTAAACAGATACACTGCAAGTTGCCATTGCTCTTTGCAGTATAAAAATTGCAACAACAATACTGAAAGAGGGATCTGTTTTTTCTTTTAGTTGACTGTTCTTCCAAAATTGTGAGGGGAATAGCAAGCATGTTTGTAACTAAAGATAACACACAAATAACACACAATTCTTCTGTGCTATCATTTTGCCTACAAAACCCAAGGGTAAAACAGCTTTAGTATGAAAAGAAATGCATATAGACCTGCTGATGGGATATACTCTGCTTGAAGTACAGCTTAGAGAGCAAAAATTTTGAGCATGGATCCTAGCAAAAAATAAATAAGATTCCATTTTCTGTTGCTGTCTGCTCAGTACTCTTGTACAATAGCTGTCAGCTAAAAAGTGCAGAAATAAACAGGACAACCATTACCTGCTATTATCATCCAGCAAAATGGGGTGGTCTGTAATCAACGATCATGGTACACAGTGGTTGGCAAACCCTCCTAGAGCATGGAGACCTTCCACAAAGCCAAGCCAAGGAAGTGATAAGGTCTCCTGCTGATCCCATGAGTACATGGATGACAGGGACCCAATAGGAAGATGTCTGCTTTTTGTAAAACATCAGGCTTGCACATAAAACATGAAAATTAGTCCTGAGAAGCAGCAGGGAGGTGTTAATATCTTTCAGAGAGAAGGAAAAAGGGCACATGCTATCATGAAATTTTTACCGCAGATAAAGTTTTTAAGAAAGATCCTCTCTTTCACATAAACTGTTGGAATTTCTTGTGTATTTTTCAACAAAACTCCCTGCCATGGACACACCTTGCTTAACAGGGCATACAGAACTGCAAATGGCTTGATGAATCTCTTGAGTGTATCCCACTATATCAGCCCATGAGATCAGGCTTTGCTCCAAATATTGTCCAATCTTGAGGCTGTATACAGGCTTGTGAGACCCCATTGTCTTTTGTAGAGCCAAGGCTGCATGACATGTCTCAGGGATGACTCCTTGGGATCCAACTCAGAAAACAGACTAGTTCTTATTAAGAATAATCATCTTACCATTGTCACCTCTTACTTTTCCCATGTTAAATAATTACAGTTGCCCTTTCTGGTTTTAAAATCTACTAACTTATGACCCTGGATTTAAAATTTGTAAAGTCTTTGAAGTATTTAGATCAAGGATTTTTCTTGTGTTCAATCTTTGTATTTTACAGACAAAAAAACTAGACAGTTTTTCCAGTTCTGTCAGGACCTATACCTATTGTTTAACTGGAAAAAAAAGAGCACCAGTTCATTACACTCCAATTTATTAACAGCCCCTAGTAACTCCCAGTGGGAACCCAGCATGGGTTTTCACTGGAGCACAGTAACACTCTGGTATGTAACATCTTTTAGACACTATAATGGAAAAGACCATGGCAATTTTATGTGGACTTTATGGAAAATAATGACATACAGAAAATGCACTGTCAATGAAACTCTGCAATCAGATTATTTTTCTACCAAGCTCTAGCTCCTGCTTCATGATGCATAGCGTATATCACAACCTAGTATTTCCCAGTAGAGCTCATAACAGTGAGCACTATTGATTAAATGCTAACCCCTTGACTCAGAAAGTTGAAATTTCACAAAGTGCATCCCATTACCAGCAATGGTAATGTGTTGAGAAAGATCCACAATTCTAGACAGTTGCTGTAATGTGCATTTTTATCTGTAGATTTGAACTTAAATAGTTCAAACTTATTTTTTGCTGTATACAGTTGTAAAATAAATAAATTTTAAAATACAGTATAACTTACTATAGTAAAATATGGTGTAACTTGTACAAGCAAACACACATTTATACAGTAGTGACAAAAGCAAATAGAAAAATAAATATCAGTCTGCATATGGATTTCAACATCCTGTTATGCCAAAATTTATATGCATGTTTCCATCTATTCACCATATTAACATTTGCGGTTTCTAACATTTGGTTATTTCCACATATAATTATGGGAATTGCACAAACTCTCTAAGTATATAAATGTGCATACAAGGTATTTTTTTTAACCTTAAAACAAGTTAGTTTACTCTTAATTGTTTCACTGGTTTTCTTTCTGAAATTCAACTTCTCCCTGGCAATTTTTTTCCTAAAACCTTGACACCTTATCTGTAAAACAAGCTCACATGTTTTCATTTATCTAATGAAATATTTATGAGATGTAGGATTTTTTTTATCTGAAGAAAATATATAATTTAAGTCAGAAAATGTTCAGCTCCTACAAGCATAATTGGTAAGTTTAGAATAGGCAATTCTCACAATAGTCATTCAGATCAAAATCTCTGGGGTTCACACAGCAGAGCAAAATCTCAGGGCAAAAAATACTGTGTTTCTCTGTAACGCTTTCTCTGGGTGGATACTTTTGATTTCATGATGGAACAATGATTTTATTCACAGTGCCTTATACTAATAATGCTGTCAGCAGAGATGACTTCAACCAAAAAAAACCTAAATTGTAGAAATTATAGAACTGGGTCAAAACACTGTAGTTTTGTCCACTTACTTTGTTTAGTTATTTTTATTTAATTTCTTGGGAAACTAATATCACTGACTAAACATTACAATTAGTTTCATTAATGTTCTAGACACCGGCAGTCAAAGACATTTAAATACCTACTTTCACTAGAAGTCACCTCTTAAATATGTCATGGAATAGATGTATCTACATTTCCCAGTGTCACTGAATAAAGACACAGCATAATGAGTCAGTGTGTATCTGTGTACACTGTTGTATCTGCCCCAGAAATATTTGTAGACCATCCTAAAAACATCTTCAGCAACACAGTGTTGCAGTCAGGGGCTCTATACATCAAATCTATGTTTATGCAGTAACCTGTAAGGTTACTCCTTTGGAAAGTCCTTACCAAGATGTAGTCCATGGCAACATTACCATGGCTTTCATTTGTCAGGAGCAGTGTAAAAGCCAAGCACTGTACTAAATAAAGAAGAAGCATATGAGAAGTCCTGCAGAGTTTTACCTTTCATTACAGGTGAGTTCCACTGTAGTGGAGTTTATGGACTTGTGATTTTATGGAGTATGCCTTTGATTTCTTATTTTTTATCACTATCTATTCAATCAACTTCTTTAATTTACTCTCTGGGCACGCTACAAGTTATTGTGGATGAGTTTTCAGTCCTTGCAAATGTTACAGGGTAATATTCATCATAGAGAATAGCTGTGCCTGTAAATGCTTTCTGGGATCTTTTGTGTGTCTTTCTGTGTGTGTGTGTCTCAGAATTTCTTTGGGCTGAGGGGTTACTTTTGGCAAAATGTCGAAAGAAGGAGATAATGGTCAGATGTCATTTTACATTTTTATGAGTTTTATTATGTCGTTCATAAGCATACTGCAATTATTGGACATTACAAAGGTCCACTTCCTTGGTTACGAGCTGATTTCCAGGAAGGCCTAGATTAAAACCATCACAACTTGACAGAAAAATTGCAACAAATAGCAAATCTATAGGCAAAAACATAATTTGATGTCATTGCACAAATACAACCTGAGGTTTTGTCAGAGATGGTACCACAACAAAGAGCTAGCACTTCTTACTGGATTCCTTTAAAACCTAAGCTATCTGGACAGTATTGCACAAACAGGGAAACCAGATATACAGTGCCTCAGTTCTGCAAAATCAGCCACAGCTTTTGTCCTCAGTAAGTCTATTGTGCACAGGGAAAGGTCAAAAGCAAGGCATGGGAAGAAGGTTGGTGGGTGCGGTTCTCAGTGTGGACACACTTTCTTGGTTTGAGCCTGGGTGGATCAGCCTTGCCAAACCCTCACTGCCGCATAAGGTGGTGCCATGGCTCTCCCTCTCCTTGATTTAGACTGCCCAGAGGATAGCCACCTGCAGCTCTCTCCTTAGGTCTGGTAAGTAAGGGTTAAATTATGTACACAAAAAGTAGGAAGACTGGGATTTTAGGTCCCTCACAGCCATTGGACAAACTGCTTTTTCCATTTCCCTGGGAAATGTCAAGACATGTCCAGAAATGTCCCTGGAAAGTTCCTTGACCACCAGGCTGTGATTCAGCTGGGATATTTTGTTCTCCCACTGAAGCTGTGATCCTTGAGGAAGGCATGGAAAATTGAGAATGCTGGAAAGAGAAGGTAATATTCAGGAAGGAGCCCAGCACTCTGAACTCTCTGCTGTCATGCTGCAGAGAGAGAAAATACAAATGTGTTCCAGAAAGGAGTAGCCTAATTCACAAATGATAAGTCTATCAGGAGCTAATCAGTACAAAGGCAGGAACAACCTTGGTCAGACAGTTTTCAAATCCTTGCTTGCTTTGGGAAGATGCATTGATATGCATCTTAGGATAGATGGGCAGAAGGATATTTCCATATTTCTATTCTTTATCATGCTTTTCCCTGGACTTAGGCTCAGAACAGGGGTTTGAACCAGAAAAACTGTTCTAATGGTCCTTCTTCTGCAGGGGAGTTGGCTCCAACTTCCAACCTTCTTTGCACATTTCATATTAAATAGTTATTGATGGGAGGAAGTGGAGGACATCAAACAGCATAAATGATCTTACGAACAAGGTCAACCTCAAGTAAAAGCAGGAAATATGCATAAGAGAAACAACCACAAATGAGGGGAGTCAGTTCATCCTCAACATTACAGGAGGCCTTAGTGGTCTGGATGTCCTTCGAAACGTGCAAATTCATGCCACTCTGGCTGGCTGCAGTTGTGTGTTGTGTATGTTTCTCACAGGGAACAGAGGACAACATTCATTTCACATAGACCACTAAACAGCTGATAGATGATAATGACTTCATGTCACAGGTGACCCGAAGGTGAAGGTCTCCATATCTCATTACACAGCCCCTTAGCATTCCAGTAATCCCCAGTACTTTTTGTCAGAGGCACACTTTTATGTGTGGAAAGAAAGCATTCAATCATGCGCACAATTTCTTTCCCTTTGCCAGATCCTTCCTTCAGGATGGGAAGCCCCTCAGGCTTTTGAGGACAGAGATACCATATTTGGAAGGTTATTTTCACCAGCTTGTAAAGCTTGAAGCAAGCATCATTACTCCCAATCACACAGAGCTCTAATTGAAACCGTTCCCAGTAGTTCTGTATCTACATATATACATCCTGATTATGACAAAGCTCATGAATAATCACTGGTATGAACTTGTTCCTCATTGTCACAAGTTCAGGAAAGCAATGGGGATCCAATTGCATCATGCAATCCTTCTGCATGGCAAAGATGACAAAGTTCCTATTTTCTAAAAATAATTACATAGCCCAGTGTGAATTTGTGCTGCAAAGGACACCAGGATGACTCACAAGCATAGTGATTATGAAAATGTATTCATGCTGCAGCATTAGGATTAAGACAGAGTGAAGTTGTAAATATTCAGCTTCACTTCAGGTTTCACCTCAGCTCTTCAAACTTCTGGCTAAACCCATTTGCAGAATTAAACCAGCATTGTTGTTTCCTTAAGCACCCTAAAATACTCCCTTCTAAAAGCTTTTAAATGTAATGCAGCAAATTCTTCTGGTTTTAGTGCTGTGCTCTCCCTCCTTGGTTAATATATGGGGTTTTCAAAAGGGAGAAAATATATCAGTCAATTTCTGTTTTCTGACCCTATGAATGAGATGGTTTCATTGTCCTTCTTTAGCCACAACGTAATTGCTGTTCCTGGTCTATTCCCAGAATGCGATTCTCTGTATACACACACAATCACAGTATATTAGAATATTTCAATGCTTTTGTTTTCTTCATGGCTTTTGTAATGCTTTCTTTCATATTCCCGATCTTCACTGGCATATACTGGGGTACCTCTGCTGAAGTCAATAAAATGTCATTTATTTATGCCTGCTGAGAATTTGACCTGAGACCTTTAACTTTATCTGTGTTGTACCACAGCTAAAAAATTTACTGCATATTTTGTTCTTTTGAAGAGCATAAATACATATAGTCCTATATGCAAAGTTCCTACCAAACATTCAAGTAAAAATCATGACAGTTATTATACAATGTGAAGGGTTATAATAATGCTAAGAAAATTATTTTCAATATCCTAAACAGACACAGGTAGTAAAAGTTACAGAATGTCTCAAGATAGCATGAAAATGAAGATCAGTAATATTTATGGCACTTTACAAGAAAACTGAGGTTCTTTCTGTTGGTTACTTCAATGTTCCACATAAACAATATTGAAAGCATCAGCAGGTAGAATTTAGGGTTAGATTTGGTCAAACATGTGTGTTTTAAGAGAAATTTAGATTTTTCCTTTTTCTGTTATCAGTAGAAAAGAATGCTTTAGCAACATGGCTATAACAGATACAGCATTTTTTACAAAATATAGATATTTTTACCTGCTCATTACACAGCTATGATTTTGGATTATTTTACTCCATTATACTCAGTAGCTGGTCTATATAAATGTCATATCATGTAATGCCTAAAACTGATAATGTCATGGAAAAAAATCATATGTGCATACATAGAGATATATAGGTATATAGATAAATATACGAAATTCAACATGTAACTCCGATCTCTTCAATGATAATAACTCCAAAAGAAAATGCTTTCAACTTCAATTCTTTTTCTTGATGGCTTAGATTTAAATGGCTACACACTTCAAAATGCCCTAGTGCTTCTGTATACTATTTTCCAAGATATTGTTTTGACAAATTTTCAGACCAAAGGTGTTCAAACTGCAGAAGAGGTAGCTGATAAATGTGACCAATGCTTTCTAGTGTAACTGGGGAGTTAATGTGGTAGAGATCAAACTTTTTTTTCTATTTTTTGTTACTCACAGAATGCTGTTTCTTTACTGGAGTTGCCAGGAGGCACTACTTTAACTCGGTGAATATATTAATGACACTCTTCTGAGAAAGGTATAAACTCAAATCAGTGACTACAAAGTCTAACTACAACCTCCAACCTCGAAACTCTATCAGAGTCGTGAAATATCCCAATCTGTAACAGGGATACTGAAGGGTTAGGAAAAAAAAAGTAGGTAGATAGATATGCCATTAGGGGAGAAAGAATAGACAGGCTCAGGAACTACTGGACAGGTACAGTTCTTGCTGAATCATGTGTTTCACAGCTATAGATCAATCTCTAGTAATGTAGCCTTCCAAAGCCAGGTTCACTGTCGGGATTATAGTATTTAATGTGAACCATCATAAAGAAATATCACACATTTATTATTTTCAGCTTCAAAAATACCCAACTATTTTTTTGTTCTGTCTTATCTAATATATATAACAAAATCACACAAACACCTTGGAATTATTTAATACGATCTTAGTGACTGTCCATGATGCTCCAGTTCAATGGGCTTAGCAGCTTTCTAATGTTTACAAAATGTTGTGTGCAAAACAGTACAAAACAATAACTACTGAAGTTTGTGTAACAGATTTGTATTATCCCCAACCATAATCATGTTTCTATTATGCTCAGTGCTTTAAACACACACACAATCACACATAAATTCTCCATGTCTCAAGAACTTGCAGTCTAGTGACTACAGGGCAGATCATCACAGAGATTTTGATACCTACAAATGTATGGGTGTGCCCACTGAAAATTTCAAAAGGAAAGAGAGGTGGAAAACACAGCTTCTAACTTTGTCTCTTTAAAGGATAACTGACTTGCCTAAACTAGTTTTCTAGACTACTCTCCTTCCACTGACAGAAGGAGATATATTGGCATGTCTCAAGGCAGACTCACTGCATCCTTAAATGAGCAGCATGAATCACTTCCTGCAAGACCTACCATGTGTACAGGTAGTTAAATTCTGAGGCCAGATGCAGAAACATTTCTCATGATTGTGAGGGAAAGCATCTAAAATTAAAATGAATTTTTCATCAAAATCTCCCATCTGAATTTTTTTAATAATAAAACTAAATATTGATATTAAATTCTGAAATAAAAGTAGAAATAATTCCCCTTTCATACCCTTTCCCTCTTTTCTTTATTATTTTGTGAAACTTTTTAGTAGCAGAACTGAAATCTCTGATTTTTTTAGATTGAAATTTATTTCATTTTTTCTGCCTCTCCAGCTTTTTAGAACTAATAACAGGTTTAAGTTTTCTAAAAGTATAACATTTTGAAACATAATATTGGACTTTATAACAGTGCCTACAAGGACACCTGCAGCATAACAATTTCCAGAAAAGAGCCAGGGAAGATAGAGAAAGAAGTGGAAGGGAAAGGCACAGATTATTCCCACAGACAGGAGTGATGAAATGCTACTCATTCCTTTTTGATATATAAGAAGAAAAAAAAGAAGATAAAAGTTTAGAAATATAAAATATTTAGCTTCAGACATTTTTCTTTCAGTCTGAAACCCTGAATAAAACTTACCTAGTTTTGTATGTCGCAATCATAACAGATTCAAGTAACTTTTTTTTTAAATTTACCATTCATAGCTAATATGAGATACTTGTAAGAATTTCCAAAGACAGTAAAGAATTTTCCCACCCAAACCCAAGGCTATTCAAGGAAATGTGTGGGACCTTAGCAAGCTGGTCAACCCATACGTCACTTACAGTCTTCCAGGAGACCTTTGGTGCAAAAACTAATTACCCAGAAAAGACCAGGAGAGCAGACTAGGCTCATGCTGCTATTGATCTACAGTAAACAACTCTTCTGTTTGACAAGGTACTTGGCAAAAAAAATAAGTCACAATCAGAGTATATGAGTAGATATTTAGATTAAGGCATTTGTCCTAGCATTAACAAGGTTGTGCTAAGGTTACATTAAAGTCATCACCACCACTTGCTGTTTTAGCAAGTCTTGTGTAATTCCTTTAATAATCAAGCACTGAGCAGATAAGGTGGTGTTCAAAGCCACAACTGATAGTTATAAATTGGAAGGATAAATCTTTGAGAAAAGAGCTGAGCATAATTGTATGCAATTTATAATGGGCCTTCTGCAATGAATATAAGGAATTTTGAAGACTTGACAAGCCAGGAAAATGGCAGTTTGGGGGACAATATGTCATCTCAAACACTACAAGGTCCCCTGTGATTTGAAGGGATTGTGAATGAGGCATCCCTGATACATTTTTTCTTTTTTAGTTTTAAATCTGTGCTCCCTCCCACTGTTAAGCAAAAGCAAATGCTAATATAGCCCAAGCAGTGCAGTGTGTCCTCACAGAATGTAAAGGGCATTTGAGGTAAACCAGTATTGGGACACACACTGTTTGTTGAAAATTTCTTGGCTACAGCATTAATTTTAAATGTCTTACTCCTTCCACCTCAGTTCAGACTGAATGTTCATCAATGTACTGCTCATGTAGTGAACCAAAGTACTATATTATCACAGAACTTTTTCTTGCCTTTACTGTGATTATAACACACTTTGCAAAGTCGAAATCTCGCAAGAGGTTCTAATGTCTTAACACATTGTAAGGAGGGCAGAAGTCTATAAACAAAGCATTCAAGAATTGTCGAATTAAGAACATTCACAAAAAGTTTAAAAATACATTTTGAGCATCACAAAAAAAAGCCCCTTTGTATCATGATATTTTTTTCTCTGAATAATGGTAATCAAAATTCAGAGCCATTTCAGTAAAGCACATTTCTAATACCATAGTCCACTGAGCTCCATAACACCTTCTTGATTTTATTTCTCATGTTGCACATTTAGTAATCACCACGTTTGTTCTGGTGGTTAATAGAAATAGTATTTATGGGTGAGAAAGGCTCCAAATAGCTCCTGTTCTTGAGAAGCCATTCACTGTACTTGAATTCCTCATACACCATGCTCTGTCATACTTAAGAAGCTGCTCACAGGTAGTTTCAATTCCAGGGGTAAAACCCTTCCATTTTTCAAAGAGAAAACATGCTATACCTCTGTATTACTGAATAATTTTAAGACAACATTTTGCTGAGCAGTTCTGGGTTGTGAGCGCACAGCCACATCCTCAGTATTGGACAAACATAGAAGAGATGCTTAAAGGATTGGGAAAATGTGCTGTAGGAACAGTTGCCTGTAGGGCTAAGTATAACAGTGGTTGGTACAGAGAAATAAATCAGATAATGGTTCCACAAGAGATTGTGTCTCTATCTGTGTGGTACCACTGCAAAGAGGCATTTAAAAATATTTGGCCTAGCAAACTCCCATCATGGAAGAAAATTGTTCAGTCAAGATCTTACATCTATGAGAACCTTGGCTGTTTTATCTTTCTCATTCTTTCCTCAGTCCAGATGCTCCCTTGACATGCTGCTAAACCTCTTTATTTTCTTTGAGTTTGGGTGAAAAGAAATCAAACCCAGAAGGAGTAAGATATTATTCAAGAATATTAGGATACAGGATGGGTAGAAGGCAGAGAGCTGAATAGTAGCAAATTGAGTAGATAAATTGTAAGTCAAACATAGATGATGAATCATGGTGCAAAAATATTTGGAACTTGATATCTATAAGAAAAAGAGAGGTATTCCTCATTACCTCACCTCTCTAACACAGTGTTAGTGTGCTGTCTTGCAATAGTTTGAATATTTTTAAGGAATTTATGAGCTGGATAATAAGTTATTTATGAACATATGTAGACATAACTGATCTACACATTCTTTTGAAAACGTGCTTTTCTTTCTGTAGTATGGTCTCTGCTCTTCCTTCCCAATCACACAAAGCTGTTCTATGACTAGTTAACATTCAGGGGATAGAGGTGTGAGTAAGTCATGCCCTCTGCATATTGTTCCACCAGAGAGAGGGTAATGCCAAACTGCCAGAAAGTGATGTTGCTTTTCCAGGAACACCTACTATTCCACTTAGTTGCTTTGAGAAATTCCAAGGACTACAGACATTTCTACAATGAAATAGGAAATATCCCCAAAATACACTTTTCATTGTATAAAGTGAGACAGAAAACCAAATGGCCTATCTTGGTTTCAAAAAGTAAACATAGCCTGAAGAGGGCACGACTGCTACTCCCCATACAGTAGATCCATGGGTCTGTCCACAATCCAGAACACAAATGCATGGGGTTTTGTTACAAAAAAAATCAGAACTGAGTACTTTGCACTTCTATTATTACTGAAAACTCCTTGCAGAAAGCTACATATAAAACAGGCAAGGTCAGATAAACCTAAAGCAAGCAGCTGAATACCCTAGCTGTAGAAATCCTGAGGCCGTCCCTTACAGAGCAAGTTCCATTAAAATACAGATTATATCAGAGAAGAGATGAAGCTTTGTACTTTAAAACCTGCCTATTGTGCAAAAGGCATTAGGCTTATATCAATCTAGCTGAGGTTTTTATGGCAATTTAGATGATGGCAAATTATTAATGTAAAAACCTGTTTTATTGAGAATATCACTTTGCTTTTTTGTCTGATTTTCATCATGTGCCATATGTACAACACTTGATCAAAGGCTGTGAAGGCATTATCTCTTGCCTCACTTATCATTTCTAAGAAAAGATGAGAAGGAGGAGAATGGAGGGACAGAAGATGATGAACAGAAACAGAAAAGTTTCAAAGTAGATCAAATAAGGCGGTCCATAATAGTTTCTTTTTAATGAAAGTCATCATTATTCAGTTGTAATGGTGGCTAAGAGTGTTAGTGAAACAGTAAATAAGCTGAAAAAAGCAGTCTCCATGAACAAATGTACACTGCATTGCAGCAGACATGCTTCTCATTAGTTTAACTCAAATGTCACTAGTTAATGGGGAAAACAATTTATCAACTGGCCTAAATGGTAGCACTCTAGTGTCTTCATCAGCCTCCCCCAGCCACCTGACTAGTGTACACGTGCAACATGAGAACAGCAGATATGCATTTATGAATACTTTCCCGACCTTATTTTACACTCCCTCCCAAAAACAACCAAACCAATCAATCAATGAAAAAAAAAACCTAAAAGCCCAAAACCCACCAAAAAACCCCAATACAACAACAACAACAACAAAAACAAACAAACCCAAGCCCCCAACAAACCAATAAACAAAGAAAAACACCACAAAACAAAGAACAATGGAGCTCTGCTACTGCCTGTAAATAAAGAATTGCCTTGCTTAAAGCCCTTCCAGAAGGGTTTACACTGCAGCACAGACAAGGAACAGCTGGGAGACAAGTGGATCGATAGCATCCACGGTATTGGTGCAGTGCCTGTGCGAGTCAGAGCACCTATGCCTGGCACTGACTGAAACCACACACACCGCAGTCATTCCCCTGCCTG
The DNA here is from genome assembly GCA_013397135.1 of Pachyramphus minor. Lineage (NCBI taxonomy): Eukaryota > Metazoa > Chordata > Aves > Passeriformes > Tyrannidae > Pachyramphus > Pachyramphus minor. The sequence continues at coordinate 518,464 of VYXB01010184.1, read as the reverse complement.
CAGCAAACTGTCCCACCCCACACCTGGCTGACCTGTGTCATCCCACCAATGGAAGACTGCCAGGGCTCTTAAACAGAGAAACTGGCTCAGCTTTTTGGTGGTCCCTTTTGAAAGTTGCTATAATAGCGTCCCCTTAAGAGTGTCATATACATATAATGATAGTAGAAGTTTTGTGTCATCCTCTTCTGCTGGCTTGCAAAAGCAAATCACTGTTTAACAACAAAGAGCTGTTAATAACCTGCCTTGTGGTTCCTGTGTGGGCCAGTGGGGCAGGCTGGAGCTGTAACAGAGACACTCCAAGAGGACAGGCACAACAGCTGGAAAAGCCCCTAAAGCCAGACCAGGAATTGGAAAGATTTTACAGCTGTCCTAAGTTTGTCGCTGCCAAAGTCCAGAAACAGGACCAAGGAGAGTCATCCCACAGCCCTGTTTTACATCTGTCTCCTATATCTGCAACATCAAAAAAGCTCATATTGATTTTTAAGAGAATCTTCTTTTAAACATTAATGATAATACTCAATGCACTTATTTTGCATTTATTTGAATATTAAAAATAAGAGACATTATATCCAGATGTTTCTAGCAGTCTGACAACTTATGTTAGTGCAACAATAGGAAACCCTCAATATAAAATGTTCAGCTATGAAATATGGACTTTATTTCATTCAGCCAGCAATATTACATTTTCATATACAGATAAAGTGGAAAGGCAATGATAGGTATAGTGTATAGGTGATGGGTGTTCTTCACCTAAAAATATGCTTTTTGAAAGGCACAAATAAGTTCTAGGATGTATAAGAGGTAAAAAACCAACCACACACACAAAACAAAAAAAAAAACACCAAAAAATCAGGTGGGTGATGATAAATTAAACTTTGACTTGAGTATGAATGAGTTTGTTCCACTATTAAACTTCTTCAGAGTTTTTTCACACAGATGAGAAGGACCATTTACTGAGGAGAATTCAGACCCCAGGGTTGTGTAATTCCTCTTGCTTTGGTTGTTACTGCCAGAACTTCAGTGAATTGACGCTATCTCCTCTGAAATCACTACGCTGTGGATGTAAGGGAAGCAAGAAAATACTTCAACACACTAATTAACAGGCATCAGCTAGAACCTTTTGCTCCCTTCCTTCAACAGCAGAAGTTGCTTTTAGCAATACTGAAACTGAAAGACCAAAAGTGTATTCAGATCAAAACTTGGCATTAATGTATAAGGAAAGAATATTGAGATAGCACAAGCACACCTGGATACTCTCCCCAATGTATCCTCTTACCTGTCATAAATCGTAGGATCCTAAGCCAGTTACTGTATCTTCCTCTGTGTTTAAGAGCTCTCAAGGATCTTTTTTCCCTTTAATTCCATGAATTGCCTGTTGCAGCCACATACACTTTTAATATGCAAAACATCCTGTGGTAAAAAGGCAAAAACTTCCTCAGATAGGCTCAAGTAATGCAAGCATTAAAAGACAGCTAGTGCAACTGTAAGAAATCATAAATACTTTTTTCCATGTTTGCTTTTTCCTGTCCTTTGCAGTTTTTTAGTTTCCTTCATTAGCTCTTTTTCCAAGCTGTGACATGCCAATCCAATCTATCCTCACAAGAAGGCAGGCACCTTTACTTGAACAGTTTGCTGTTCTTACATAATATCTGTCATTTTGCTATTTGCCTAGAGAATTCTAGGGAAAATGGGGTTATCCTTTAATATTCCCTTTATTCCCTTCATATTTTGTTTGATCATTTGTTTGGTTTGCTTTGTTTGGTGGTTTGCATGTTTTGGTTTTTTGTTTGTAGGTTTGGTGGTGGTGGTTTTGCCATAAATAAGAGGAAAATACTGACTGAGAGAGTTGGGGTGTTTCAGCCTTGAGTAGGGAAGGCTCCAGGGAAACCTTAAAGCACATTCCAGTACCTTAAAGGAGCCTTCCTGAGAGCAGGAGAGGGACTTTTCACAAGAGCTTATAGTGATAGGACAAGGGGGAATGGCTTTAAACTGAAAGAGGGAAGGTTGAGATTAGATATTAGGAAGAAATTCTTTACTATGAGGATAGTGAGGCACTGGAACGGGTTTTCCAGAGAAATTGTGGATGCCCCATCCCTGAAAGCATTCAAGACCTAGCTGGATGAAGCTTTGAGCAGCGTGGTCTCTTGGAAGGCGTCCCTGCCCATGACAGGGTTTTAGAACTAGCTGACTTAAAGCTCATCTGGTGTCTTCCAACCAAACCATTCAAAGCTTCTATGTTTTCAAGAAAGTGAGAAGACTAATTTGTTATCCCAGACCTCTGCATCTGCCTGCTGAGCCTCTGGGTGCCTGTGCTTCAGCAATGACCTTTCTGATGCTATAACAAGATGTAAGCATCACATAGTCCATTAAGCCACAACATTTCTGTTCAGTGTCTAATATTAAAAATATTCAACAGCTCGTTATCAAATTATTCAGCTACTTTTTAAAAACACTTTTAGATAAGGGCCAAAGGAGATCCAATTCTAGCTGCCTTTATAGATATTTCTAATTACCCAACAACTTTTCCTATGAGAACAAGCTCTGCTAGAACAGTGAAGTGGCTGAAATTCAGTCATTCCATGTGCTGAAGGAAAAATGTACCCTTTCACCTCTAGCACTAGGGAACAGTTGGTTTTCACAGAGAACATGCAAAAAGTCATGTCCTGCTGATTTTGTTTACTAACTGCAGAACTAAAAATATTCTTTTTGGCCTGTCAGAACAGCTGATCTTGTAATTCACTTCAAGATCCAAGTGACTTGCACAAAAAGTGTCTGCTTTGTTTTTTACCTCACCAATCTCAATGAGCCAGTACACTGAAAAAAGTGGAAAAAAAAACATCTTACTGAGCTGCAGCTGAAGAATATGGCTTGCACACTGAAAAGAGAAGTCTGTTGATATTTACAGTTGCAACCATACTTTCTCAATGTGCTAATGTTAAATACATGTAGCAAATGAGAGTTTCTGTCATCTTATGGGACAGTTGTCAGTCTGTCAGTATCTGAACTCGGAAACTAAGGTAAACTGCTTGCACTCAGATATCTGCCTTTATCCGGCTGCATACTTTATCTTAAGTATTCTGGGTTAAAACCCTGAAGAAACCTTTAACAATATGTCAAATAGGAGCAGTTAGTACTGCACTTTGAAAAGACTCTTTGATTTTTTTTTTAACTCTTTTCTATCTTTGCCTTTGAGAGCTGGTAGTGAGCCCGAACACAACTGCAAATCTTGACTAGGTAGCACAGAGCTTAAGCCTGGCAATTTGATTTCGTAAGCACTCCAACAAAGTCAGGAGCAGGGCAGTTACTAGAAGCATCACCAGAAATGGTACTGTAGTCCTACCTATTTACATGCAATTTTATTCTAGATCTATTAATTTTCTTCACCTGTGCTATATATACTGGACCAGCAGACTGCTTTGAGAGATACTAAGAAAAAGAGGAGTTAAAACGACTAAACCAGGAGTCTGAACCCCAAATTTTCCCCAAACCAGCTGTTTACAAACACAATAGGGAAATATCCCAGAAACTAGTTAATTATGTGAGAGGTTAAGACATGATCATCTAATGCGTATTTGCACTTCAGTCATGAGATCCTCTTTCTGTCCATTTTTGGGCTGCTCCAGTGCATTCAGCAACACATCAAAGTCTGTCAGGAAAGACCAGCCTGAACTGCAAAGCACATCTGTTATATAGCATTTATCTCCATTTAGTTCTTTTAATAAAAGAGCCTTGTTTTGTGTTTAATTTGGTAGAATTCAAATCTAGCATTGTCATTTGCCAGAGATTGAGCCCAAAGTGTAACATTTCCATTTAAACATTTTAAATGCCATATATAGACTTATCTAGATGCTTGTCTGCAGTGTTTTTTGGTGGGTTTTTTTGTTGTTGTTGTTGGGGTTTTTTAGGGGTTTTTTGCTGCTTAGAAGGAGAGAGATGCTTAGCTCTTTCAGTTTATGGTAGCAGAGAGGAAAAGGCATAGTGCCAAAATGTTTCAAATCAGATCGCCATCATGAAGTCTGCTATCTCAGAAGAGAAAAAAAATATTAATGTTGCCTGCAGGTGGGCAAAATTCAATTCTGCCAACAAAAGCACAAGTAAAACTGCCTTTACCGCTAAGAAAAGTGTCTCCAGCTGCTGCATTATGGTACCAAACAAGCTCCACATGTCAAATGAGGAATGCAGTGTGGTGCTGAAAAAAAAAAAAAAGAAATGGCAGGCACCATCTGTATTCTTATAAATTCAGCAGTTGCCTAGAGAGTTGCTGCCACTGAAAGAAGCAAGATTGCTTCTCTTCTATTAATAAGGAAACTTGACAACACTGAAAAGGTCTTGAAGGAGTTGTCATTAGAGAAGTTTACATTCCACAGCATCTCCCAGCAAAGAAAATGCAGGACTGAAACATGTAGGTACTCACCATCTTGTGACTGTCTGCAAAAAAATTCCAGTAAATAGACCCAGCTCTTGAAAAGAAAAGGGCTGGGGCAGTAACAAATCTACGTCTTTTTAAAGCTCTATTAGGTACAGTATGGCTTCACTTCTCATGAAGACTTCAGAGCAGCTTCATTGGTGAATAGGGGGATCAATTGTATACTGGACAACCCTGCATGTAGCAGCCTTGAAAACTGTTCCATGAAATTAGGAAAGACTTGTTCCCCAGCTTTGCTGTCAATACATGTGAGATCTTCCAAGGCAGTGGCCATCTGTCTGTGTCCACGCTCCTCCAGCAAGTGGTGTGAAATGAAAGAAGGATTAAAGGGATTGATAGGGAAATCTGCATGAAGCACAAGATGCAGCATTTTGCATTGGTAGATATATATTTGCTGGTGGATGTGAGGGAAGAGAAGGGGACTGATGTCATGTTCAGTGAACTCTGGGTTCCCTACCTGCCCTCGTGTCACTGCCTTCTCTATGCACAGTGTACGTGAAAGTGAAGGAACCTCTGCAGAGTGGCATGGAGGTGAATATGCCAAGCAGCTCATTAGCACAATGCTGGTGCATTGCTCATTGTTAAGATGCCAGTTCCCATTCTGAGCCTGGAGGGTATACAAAGGGCAGGTAAACAGTTAATGAGCACAGTTCTTTGAACTGAGGCAGCTGAATGTGTGCTGAACTTTTAAATCTTTTATAGCTGTGATATTTCAGAGTCCTAAAAATGAATCAGAACATCTGACAGGTATGCCATGAAGTTCTATATACACACTGTGCCAAGATTTAGCACTGAGCATTTACCTTCTGATATGCTGACAAAGGGAAAATGTTTTATGCAGAGGTTTTGTAGACTGTTTGCACCTAAAATAAAATGGTAAAATTGAGCCTTTTACTGTTTCTTTTCTCACACAGAAAAATTCCATTGAAATATGTGTAGTGGTTTCCCAGTATTACCACAAGCAAAAGGTTACTTCATTAACAAAATAATGTTGGTGCTCAAAGGCTTAATATATATATTACTGAGGAGGTGACGCTCAAGGTCAATATTGAAATACGGTCAGCAGTGTCCCAAATGTTAAACTAATCCTCTGTACTTACTTACATTGCCCAGCTCATGTCAAAGCTTCTTCCTCTCTGAACAAACAGGGAACTGCTAACTAGCCTGAGTAATAGCTACAATCGCAATGCAGACCCTTTGCAGCATCTATTTACCATCCTGCAGTAAAACTGCATGCTTTTGTTCATCAGAAAACCAGAAAAGAAAGCAGCAAGTTTTCCAACAAAATTCTCATGTTTTCCCGAGCCAAAGAAAAGTGGCAATCATAGAATAAACAGAGTTGGAAGGGATCGATCAGGATTATCAAATCCAATTCCTGACCCTGTGCAGAACACCCCAAGAGCCACATCATGTGCCTGAGAGTGTTGTCCAAATGCTTCTTGAACTCAGACAAGATTAGTGCTGTGACCACTTCCCTGGGGAGCCTGTTCCAGTGCTCTACTGTGCTCCAGGTGAAAAACCTCTTCCCAATATCCAACCCAACCCCCCACCCTGACTGAGCTTCATGCTGTTTCCTCGAGTTCCATCACTGGTCACAACAGTGAATAGATCCTACCTCTCTACTTTCCCTCATGAGGATGTTGAAGACTGTAATGAGGTCTCCCCTCAGTCTTCTCTTCTCAAGGCTGGACAAACCAAGTGACCTCAGCTGCTTCTCATAAGGCTTCCTCTCCAGACCTTTCTCCATCCTGTGGTCCTGTCCTAAATGCTCTCTAACAGCTTAATGTGCAATGTTTGATTTTGATATAAAGCAGCACTTCCGCTTAGGTTGCTGCCTTTCAGTTTACAGATTCCCAAGTCTGTGTCTGAATCTATTACTGACATCACATGTGTTTTCAGGACTGCCCCTCTCTGCCCCATTTGCCATAGACACGTATAGATGCTCTGAGCCTTGCTGTTCCTGTAGTGGACTTTGAACAGCCAGCTGCTGTTATCACCACATTACCAAACAGATATGCAACACAGAGGTGTACAACCAGATGGATGATGCCCTGAGCAACCTGGTCCAACCTCATGGCTGACCCTGCTTTGAGAGGAGGCTGAACTAGAGACCTCCTGAGGCCCCTTCCAGCCTGAGTTACCCCGTGACCCAGCTTACCTCTCTGCTGGAGTGCACAGATTGTGATGCTGGAGCATAAACAACGGTATAAGGAAAGGTGAATGAAAAGTAACTGCAACAGGACAGATTTGCTTTTAGAAGGCTTTTGAGGTACAGGAAGTAAAATTTCCAGAATTTCCCACTCCAGAGGTTAGCCTTTAAAATATTCTTGGGACAGTAGATTTTTTTTTTCTTAATTCCTCTCAGGAATATTATCACATACAGAATAGGAAGTGTTGGCAGACATGCAGGTGCATTGTGCCGAGGCAGGATGTGCTCCTTTTTCCACATATATGCCATGAATTTTTTTTTATGATGTGGTATTGAGAAACCCTGAACCTCACCTAGACACCTTCAGCTGCGCTCCAAACCCTGCTTCTGCAGTATGAGACCCACTTTCCTCCGGTGTACAGAGATATTCTAACTCTGAGGCAGACATCTTTTTTCAAATCCATATTCATAAGAAGTATCCAAAATAAAAAAATAATAAAAAAATAGACATTCACAACAAAATTCTGTCAAAGAGAAAATAAATATTTCTGCCCCTTCCTTGATTTGAGTAAATATACACAGAGAAGCAATTAAAAAAGGCTTAGCTTAAATTGGTTTTCCAGATGAACAACAGTTTGGATAGCAGTGATTGCGTGTATAACATTTATCCCTTGGGTTAATGATACTCTCTTCCAATTTTCCTTAATCCCATTACAAAGTCAATAAATATTTCTTTCTTACAAGGGAGAGGAGAGGAGAGACTAAATTTAGAACTTGAGTTTGAGTAAGCTACTGTCTCTGGAAAATCTTTGCATTAAAATGTCTCGTCTGATCTCCAACTTCCTCTCTCAATGGCATTTCAGCAGTTCACTCCAAGTGTCAGAGCCCACATGATACAAAAGTCCTACTGAGGGACTTTTGGCATTAAGGACCTAATAAGGTATAGCAAAAACTTCCAGTAGTGTCCTCTGTATGCTCTCATCACAAATGCTACTCATACGCAGAGCTGCTACAGCTCTTAGATTTGGTTACCTGTAACTGTATTCAATTATAAACCATTGTGCAATCTCCTCCTAAGGATTTCCAGCTTCTCATTTTTCAGCTGCTGGTCTTTGAAACATGACAGGAAGAAAGTCCCGTGGTTATTAGGTGCCTTTCTTTGATTATATCTATAATTTGCATATATAGGTGTATGCATGGTCTTTTTTATCATGCATATATATACAAATGTGTGTAGCAGTTCTTTTCAAAGCTACTTAGTGATACACTAATTATGTAAATTTTAAGTCAGGTGCACTTATAGCCATAATTACAGCACATAATCCATCCCTGAGACAACTGAATAGATTGGGCTGAAAAAAAAAATCTGTCTGATGTTTTTTATCTTAAGGATTTTCACGTCTTTTGTTGTTCCCACTGTAATTTGTACATTTAGAAAATGTCTATCCAAAACAGCACATTCAAATTTTTGTACATTTTTTTAAAGAACAACTCTATTAAAATACCATCAGAACACAATCTGGGTTTGTTATGCCCACTGACAATCAACAATGCTTTCTTTATTCCTTGAACTGTGCTTATCAGCTAAGCCACAAGTGGGAAGCACAACAAATGCTTCAGAACAATGCCATCAGATACAGAAACTTTATGATTGTTCCTGTCCAACCAGTTCTTTATGAAAACTGCAGGTCACAAAAGATTAAAATTCTGTCTTGACTGGGTTCATCTTTTAATAAAAAGGGGAAAGGGGGCAGGGAGCCTTGGGAGGATCAGAAGAACAGATTAGCTGTCTACAGAAACACTAGTTAAGTATCATTAACTCCACTGAAGCTATTCATAGTTAGAGCCGAAAAATGCCCAAGCTGACATTCTTTCCTCCCATGCTGTCAGGAGGGAGGCCAGAGACAAGATTTTCCACTTCATCTCCCAGTTTCCTTTTATGTACAGGCTCTCAGCAAACTGCTCATGTTGCCACAACAGAGACCTTGAACCTTCAAAGCTATCTACAGAGACAGACCCTTATCCCTGATCAATATGGATCAGCAAAGAGGCACAGACTACCCACACGTGTCTCTTTGCAGGACTGGGACTTATATTTTCAGTGACTGAATTTACTTTTCTAAAAGGGCAGAATGTCACTGCCAATTGCTGTCTGCAAAGTGAGCTAAAAATGTCTCATTTTCATAGAACAATAAGAATGGGGAGATTCTTTCATTGGAGAGCCAGTCATCACTGTGACAGAGAAAAGTCAGCTGTACATCCGTCCCTGAATCCTTTTATGCACTAGGAAGTAAGATCCAGCTAATGGCAGAGGAGGTGATTTTTCTCCAGGAGAGAGAGTTCTGCATTAGGTTCAGTCTGGATACCAACATAAATGACCTAAAGGAAGAAAAGCTACATTAGTTTATTTTTCTAATAATATTATGCAGTGATGAGGGACAAGAATATTGTGCAAATCAGCACATGTGAAGAGAGCAAGAGAATAGAAATTTGCTTTAAAATGTTCCATCCATGAGAAAAATCACTCATTTTGTAGGCACTGATGATAAGTAGAAAATCTGAAAAGGATGACCCTGATGGAAATTAACATTGGAAGATGGAAGTTAGACACAAGGATGATGCTTGAAATAATGCTTGAGACCAAAGACACTGGGCTGGAATGCTCTCATGAATTTTTCCTCAAATATTTTTTTTAAGGAAGGATCTTAGTCTATGTGAATCTTCTCCGCTGGCCAGAGAAGCCACCTCCGACAGATAAAGCTGCAGAGGAGGAGCGGAGGCAAGATGGTGTTTTCAATTCAGCACTGCCTCCAAGCTCTACCATGCAAACTAGGTAATTTTTTTAATCGATGCCAGATATCATTGTTAAGGGGTACAGTTAGTTCTTCTTTTTGCACCTGTGCTTTTGCCATGTGACATCCTACCACTATAAGAAAAGTCTCTGCCCAACACATACTGATGTATAACGCCTTCTTTGGAAGATCAAAGTGTCATTTTTAGAAATTAGGAATTGAGGAGTTCATGATGTTCCCAGGATGTTTTTCTCTAAAATACTTTGGTTTCCAAAGATATGCCTCCACGTTGTATTCAAAAAATATGTAAACTTGCTCTGGTGAGGGTGCTGATAGAAGTATTGCCTCCCTCAGAAGAGTTTTCTGTATTAAATATGTATAGGCTGCCTAAACAAGGTCTATAGAGAATATTAAATTGTTACAATAACTGGAGTGTAAGGACAAAGAACAGGAAGAGATGTAGGTGCATATTAACAGCAAAAACAAAATGAAATAACATGACAGAACATCTTTGACATTCAAATGCTTGTGATATGATATTAATACTGGAGACAGCCAGCAGGGAAAAATTCTACATAGGCTAAGAAGTGCTCCCTATGAAACTCCTTATCCACAGAACTGTAACATACTCCTCTCAGCTTCTTTCCTTGTATTCGTATTTGCAAAACCAATATAAGATTCAGAGACCTCTACCAAAACTCAGTTGTTCAGATGTTATCCATGAAACGTCAAGAGCTGTGAATATAGCCTAATATGAAGCAAGCTAAAGCATGCTTCTGCTGTATCATCTGTACTGAAAGCTTATGGTCATAGGGGGAAAATGGGGTCAGTATCCACATGGTTAAGAATGAAATACAAACTGAATGCATTCATATCGCCTATTCAGCAAGGCCACTCTTTGTGTTCAGCTTCATGAAAAATCACTCAGTGTTGATTATAAACACTGCAGCATTGATTATCTGTACTACAGGCAAGAGGCAAGCTGTTTAAAGATGAAAGGATAAGAACAAAACTCCTAAAACCAAAGACAGCAACCAACCATCCAGTTCCTGGGGACACACCTTGTGACACACCATCATATGTGAGTGGGACATGGGGTTCAGCTGAGATAATAAAGAAAGGAGGCCACGTTGGAGCAGGTTTTTCCCAGGCAGGACTTGTGGCCCCTGTGGGGTACCCATGTCAGTACAGGTCATTTGCGAAGGACTGCACCCCATGGAGGAGTGACCCAGGGGCCGGCAGTTTGGGAAGAACTGCTGCCTGTGGGATGGACTCACATTGGAGAGGTCCATCAAGGACTGTCTCCCGTGGGAGGGACCCCACAGGAGCAGGGGAAGGACTCCACTCCCTGAGCAGCAGTAGAAACAACAACTGACCATAACACCCCCATTCCTGTCCCCCTGCACCATGGGGAGGGAGGAGGGAGAGCATGGAAGGAAGGAGGGGTGGAAAGAAGGTGTTTTTAAGACAGCTTTATTTCTCACTCTTTCGCTCTTATCCTGTTAGTAATAAATTTAAGTACTATCTCCACTTTGAGTCTGTTTTGCCCATGAAGGTAATCAGTAACTGACCTCTCCCAGCTCTTATCTCAACCGATGAATCCTTAGCTGTTTTTTTTCTCTCTCTCCTCTGTCCAGTTGCAGAGGCAGAGTCAGAGAGCGGCTTTAGTGTGTACCTGCCAGGGTCAACCCACTACACTGGGCATACATCTCGTGGGTATAAAAAGATACTCTTAGCTCCCAGCAGAGGCAATTTTCGTGTGAGCCAGCTAAACCTCCCAAGAAGGCCAGACCAAGCAGAAATATTATCTATTTTATTATTATTTATTATTATATTTATTATTAATTTTATTTTAGGCATCACAGACTGGAGATTTTCTTAATTTGTGTTTCTATATTCGTTATCATCAACCACAAACAACCTCCAGTAATCCCAGTTACTATGTAATCCCACATTACTATGAAGTTTTCTTTACCCTGTTTTATATTGGCTGTTCCCAGTATGTTAATCTTTTCAAAACAGGCCTTAAGCTCACTCTAGAGTATACAAAGGTTTGCTTTTTTCTTAAGGAAGAAGTGCAGAATATCTCTTTGCAAGTAGAGATCAATCATCTTTAAAGAACTTCTGTATTGGATTGTTCCCTCTTTCTGCTTAGTTTTCCTTTGAAATAAGCAAGGAATATATAAATTTGAATGTTATTTCAGTGATTGTCTCACATTAAAACCACAACTCAATAACTATGGAAAAAGATAGGAAGCAGGAAGAGGCTTTCAAACAAACAAACAAACAACAACAAAACCACAAAAAACAAAACCCCAAACAGAACCAAAACAAAACAAACCAAACAAAAACAAAAGCAAAAGCACGAAAACCTCATAGTTTCTTGTGTTCTCACTAGCAAAGAGAAAGAAAAGAAAGTTCTGGAAAAAAAAGTCATAAACAACTTTTCATTGTAGGTCTTCTCCCTTCCTTTTAGGAAGCAATTAAAATTCTCTAGCAGTGCTTATTGCAAAATCCCAGTCAAGTCCTTCAGAGCATCACTTATAGTCTGTGCCTCACTCCTATCACGAGGAGGGTTCCTCAGCTGGCGATGCTGGTTTCAGATCTCTTCTGACTGAAGTCATGGGGAGTTTCATTTGAGCATCATCAGAGCAGGCAATGGGAGCCAAGGGCTCCTACAAACAAAAAACCACTATAGAACAACATGAGAGGCCTTTCAAGTGTCTCAGGCTCTACTGAGCAATCATTCATCAGGCATTGGTGGAGTTTCCTAACTTCTCATATTATTGTTATGTCTACAGTCCTCATATTAAGGGAGAAGAAGAGGGCTGGAGAACTTTCCCAATACTATGAAGATCTATCTGCCATTCAGATCTATCTAAATGGTCAAGTAAATTCTTGGTTTCTTAGAATCATAAAATACATTATGTTGGTTTCTAGTCCAATTCCCCATGCAGGAACATCTTCAACCAGTGCCCCATGCAACCTGACTGTGAGTGTTTCCAGGTTTGGGGCACCTACCACCTCTCTGGAAATCCTGTTCCAGTTTTTTACCACCCTCATCATAAAAAATGTCTTTCTTATATCTAGTCTAAATCTACTCTATCTTAGTTTAAAACCATTGCCCCTTGTCCTATTGCAACAGGTTCTACTAAAAAGTCTGTCACTATCTTTCTTTTAAGCCCTTCCTGTGCGTGTTGAAAGGCCACAGTAAAGATCTCCTGGGAGCCTTCCCTTATCCAGGCTGAACAACCCCAACTCTCTCAGCCTGTCCTTATACAAGAGGTGCTCCAACCCTCTGATCATTTTTGTGGCCCTCCCCTGCTCCAACAGGTCCACATCTTTTCTGTGCTGAGGGCTCCAGAGTTGGATGCCATAATCCAGGTGGTCTCACAAGAGCAGAGGGGCACACTGACCTGCTGGCCACACTTCCTTTGATGCCTACATCAAAGGATGTGATTGCCTTCCTGAGCTGCAAGTGCACATTGTCAGCTCACATCTAGCCTCTCATGTACCAGCATCCCCAAGTTCTTCTCAGCAGGGCTGTTCTCAATCTGTTTGTCCCCCAGCCTGTGTTGATGCTGAGGGTTGCCACAACCCAGGTGTGACACCTTGCACTTGGCCTCATTGAATCTCATGAGGTACACATAAGCCCAGCTCTCAAGCTTGTCCTGGTCCCTCTGGATGGCATCCCATCCCTCAGGTGAGACCAGGTTCCTGATGCATTCACCTTGTTTGGCTAAACTTTGGCGTTGTAGCTGCCTTTTCTCAGTGTTCTTACCCAGTGGGCTGTCCATGGCATGCAGAGATGAAAAGCCTGAAGCCCACTGCTCTCTTACAGACCAGGCTGATAAGAACTAGTCAGACGAGCTGGCAAGAAACATGGAAACTTTTTTCCTGAGATTTTTTCCATCACTACCTACATATTAAGATGCTCAGAATCAAGACGTAAACATGCAGTAGAGGTCCAAAATTAATCTCTTGTGTATGCCATATGGAAGACTTGTAAAATTTATAGAAATAGGTCTTCTTGTGTTAAACTGAACCAGGTGGGCGTTGAAATGACTAGGCTCTGCATATGATTCAGTCTCATAGAAGCAAAAATCTTTCCCAGCAAGCAATCATTGCTGTATGTCAGGGTAGATCTTCCCTGAATGCCAGACAGAGGCTTTGTGCAGAGTCTGACTACAGAACAAGCATGACCAGGCCTGAGCAACTCCTGCAGGCACACAGCTTCTGCCTTTCCTGACAGCAACGCAGCACAGCAAACGCAGGGCTGCCAGAGACACATCTGTGCTGTGCCTCTGGCCCCAGCTCCATTTGCAGCCATTGATCTTCTCCATTAGAGCCCCAAAGCTGCAGGCATTGCCTTTGGCTACAGCAGCTTCCTAAGAAATGCTGAGCTGTGCCCACCCGCACCAGTCTGCACCCCATCTCTGACTTGCCTGGCTGGGCCTTCCCTTATGGCAGTCCCTGCCTTTTTCAGCAGCTCTGCACTCTCTCCCACCAACCTCTTTGTCCTGATGTTCTTGAAGCCAATTTTATTATGCAACTTTCCAAAGCTCTTGGGCAATCTGCTTTCATTCTCCCACTTTCCTTTCCTTATCAGTATTTATACTCTTAACTCCAGTACCTCATTCTTTACACATGGCATGTCCCTCTTTCTAATGCTTGATTACTTTTTGCACTCACTTATTCAGAGTGACCTTTTTCACTCCTAGAGTATTTATCGCTAGATGGCTCTCATAACCCTTGGGCATATTGTCATTTATCTTTCAACCCATTCAATTCCCTCCCCATCCAGCTCACTCTGCTTAGTATCCTTTTTGTTCTTCCAAATATTGTGTTGCTGAAAGCAAAATGTTTTAAATACTAAAAGAAAAAAAAATTGTTGTCTACCTGCTTTGCTGCTTTTATGTTTCCAGTGTCTGTATTTCTATAAAGAAAGAACAGTCAGATACTTTCAACATTAATTACTTAAATGTTAGACTGGGGAAACCATCAGCAAGGCAGGAATTAGAGGATGACACAGCAGAGGGGCTGGGAGGACAGCATGGCTGTCATCCAGCTGCCAGCACAGTGGATGGCACAGAAACATCAAATGATGTCAGACCCCGTAGAATTCACCTGTCGTATTTTGTAAAGCAAGAACTGACTCACCCTAGAGTCTGAACACAACTTTTGGATTTTAATAACCTATGATGTTTCTGAAGCAAAGCTTCACAAAATGGTGCAATCCTTAAATCCACTGCTCACTTCTCCTCTCATGAATTATGAAGGAAATTAGTGACATCCTAAAGAGGAAACCATATGTTATTACAATTTATTCTATTTACATCTATCTAAATGTGCTGCTAACACATTGTTTTCAAAGTTACTTTGTGAAAAATGGACTAGATTTTTAATAATGATGGACAAGCATCTTTTCTACCATAAAGAGGGCCCCTGAACCAAACTTGTTGGCATTAGAAATGCCTTCAGTATTTTCCTGGCCATGACAGATAATGCTTTTTGAACTCCATTTGCAAGAGATGACAACAGGATGGATTCCAAGAGCTGGCAGTCTTCTGTCTTGTATGGTAAGTCAGTCAAATTGGTTTCTTTTCTTTGTACAGAAAGGTAAAACAAAATCTCCTTTTCTTCCCACTGTAAGACATAACCCTAACAGTCAGTTACTAAGGATTTTCCTGCTCAACCAAGATGACAAATGCAAAAGGGAAGCTTTGGGAATAAAGCATCAGCCAGCTGTATTGACTCAACTGTGGTGCGATAACCCATCCATTGCACAGAAAATGCATTTTCAGCACTGGTAAATGACACAGTCTCAAAATGTCCATCAGTCTGAGTGTACTGTTACATATTTACTTCAGATAGTTTAATTCCTGAAAGCAAGCCTTAAAATTTAGACACACAGTGAAACAGATATGCTTGCACAGTGACTGACATCTGTCAACAAGATTTTAGTCTATTAGGATAAAAATGTAAGGATCGGTTGAGACTTATCTTTTCGACATTTGGTCAGGACTATAAATAGGTCTGTGATTCCCTACCTAGAAAACCAGCAGTACTTTGTGTATGTGGCAGCTTATTGCCACCAAATGTTGCTCCTCCTGAGCAGCCAAAGCAATCCACAAGTAATACCGTGCTGCAGGTCTCCTTTCATTTCAAGAGGCAAAGAGTGTACTTTACCTCCTCCCAGCCCTGAGACCAGAGCTTGCCATCTTGCCCTTCCTGCAGGCAATATTTGGGAGTCCTCCTATGTTTAAATAAGCAACACAGGTTTAAATTAGGCAACATAGGTTAGAGTAAGCCTCCCATGTTCTCTTTCTGTTTTTCTTGGACTGATGCTAGCTGAGCTTCACGAAACATTGACTCCTGAATTAGCACTCCAGCACTGTGTGCACCTCTCAGGGCTGGTGTTTCAGGCTGCCCACAGACTCCAGCATGCACCTGCTTGCAATTACATTCATCTCGCCAAGTTTTCCCTTGCAACTATAGCTGATAAAAACTTGTATTTTATCATGAATATAAGTTTAAATGGTGATCTAATCTGAGCCAGGTCTTTAAACAGGGGCATGTAGTACCTGTGGTTTAGCCAGCAGAGACAGCTGTGCAACACACAGGCAACACCAAGTCCCATGGCTGGTAGTTCCGTTTTCGTGCTCTTACTCTAACATAACAGTTTCACTGTAATTGGACAGCAGCAGAGAGAAATTCATACCACATTTTCTCTAAAGCACAGTGAACAATGACAAGCTACAGGCTTTTCTGGACTGCAATTCTGGATGAAGTATTTCAGCAGTTCTATAAAAAAATTATTTGTCAATTTTTTGCCATTCTCATTAAGTGAGCATTTTACCCATTTAATATATTTGGGTTGGATCAGAAGTATAAAAGTCTTGTACTGTGCTTCAATGTCTAAAATCATACAACGCAAACAAAGCACCAGTGTAAAATAATGAAATATTAATATCCTGTTTGGAAACTGTGTGATTCCATCAGTACTGCACTCATCCACTGAGTTACATGGAAAGAATCCAGCATCCTCAGGTGAACTTGTTTCATTTTCTGACTATGTTCTGAGTTGTTTGTTTTTTTTTGAAAGAAACTATACCCCATCAGTATCCATTGCTTTTGATCATGGTGTGATGAGGTAGGTTAAACTAATGGAGAAAATATCATGCTTTCCTTCTTACTGTTTGGTCTAGAGGAAAAAAAAAAGAAAGGAGGAAATAAAAAGAAACACTATTAAGAAGTAGTTCCTCGAACTCAAAAGAGGGGACTACATTTAGAAGCCCATGTGAGTGACCCTGTTTTAGCTGCACCCAAACCCAACTATCACTCTGTGGCCTCAGGAACAGCTGGTTATACCAAGTATTTGATTCCAGTACCCAAAGGCAAATACAGGAGTCTAACTGGAGGTGACTCCAGAGCCATCAGTTCCTACACTTCAGAGTGACAGTCACACACTTGTTGCCCCAAGCCTTCACATTGGATCTAATACGAGACACATTTCCCACCACAGCATGTGGTGATATATGTGGCAGCATGGCCAAGCCCACCTTGTGACATAACCTGACTCTGGACAGGCTCAAGGAAACTTGATTTGCATATTACAGGTTCATAATGGTAGGAGAAGCAAACTACAGATAAACTATTTTTGTGTCCAAAATACCAGGTTTCCTTGTCTTCAGAGAAAAAAACCTGTATCATAAAGACCAAGTGTGGCAGGTGCATGGGGCAAAGTCAGTGGCAAACCAGTGGTTAAATCAGGATTTGAAGCAGTTCAAGCCTCAAGAGTTGTAGGAATTTCATATGTGTTTCAAATGTAAACTTACTCTGGAATTTCCAGACTAATTTTTTTAGGTTGAATTATTTAGAAAATAATTTATCCTCTCAAGGATTCTTCCCTTAGGTAATTGATAAATATTCATAACCCAGACTACCTATTAATGAAGATTTTTGCCTGGGAATAACAATTAGGAGTCTTTGTCAAAATCCCAAGTTGAAAATAACTGTCATTCAAATGTTATTGTTTTTGAGTAAGTGTGAAATATTGCTTTCCAAGATCCAAAGAAAAATCTTTGCTGGCAAGTTGTTTGAAACAATGCCTAACTAAATGTGAAGGTGCTTGTCTTAGCAGCATACCAATGAGGTGTAACCGGCAATCAGGTGTGACTTGTTTAACAAATTAACAATATGTTTCTCTAATAGCAAATTTGTTGCTCCATATTCAGCATTGAAGATTTGCAGCTACTTTAAAAAATCTACTGAGACTTTCAAGATAATTAAGGTTAAATTTACTCTGAAATTCATGATGGCCATGTAAAAACAAACTAGCAACATTGTACATCTGGAAAAGCACACTTTCATGAAATTCTTTAAGCCTTTTGCGAAGAGTACATAATTTACAGATAAAAAATAAATGAGAATTCATCAAACTATCAGTGACACCCATGTCTAATTCTGAGGGGGTTTTTTGTTAAAAAAATCAGATGTCTTAACCTCATTCTTACTTTGTTTTTAAAAGTTTGTGAAGATTAGAAGGGAGGACTTTGAGGTTATACAGATAATCATAATTAATTCCATGCTGATCGGTTCCTGTTTGCTAATTTTACAAATTACTGCAGCATTTATCAGTTTGCTGGAAGTGTCCATTTCTGAACAAGGTTGGTCTATTCATAGACTTCTACACTTACACTAATTAAACAGATGCCTCTTTCTCTCCCATCCAAGCAAACGAGATGTGATGGACTCTGTATCAACAGGCTACCTGTTTTCATAGCCTGCATCTGCTCCAAAGTATCACAAAGCTGCAGAAATATTTGATGAAAAACCATATTCTTCATCAGAAGGAGTTTTCATGGAATCTTGTTACTTTATAAGCCCTGAAAAATGCTTCTTTTTTTCTTGCTATTGATGTTCTTTTCTCCAAACATCTCTATGCTATAGGGTGGTGAAAGATACATAAATACACCCCCTAACTTTTTAGCAAAGATGGTCATTATACAGTATATACCTAAACACATTCAAAGAAAACATGACAAGTGTTCATAGAACACACCCATAAAAGAACCATCTTCCAACTCTAAATTTCAAACCTACAAGTGTCAAATTTCATAAAAAGCTGGTTTGGGTTGGAAAGGTCTTTAAAGATCATCTACTTCCAACCCCTCAGAAACGGGCAGGGACACCTTCCACTAGACCAGGTACTTCAAAGCCCTATCCAGCCTGGCCTTGAACACTTCCAAGGATGGGGACCCCCAGCTTCTCTGGGCAAACTATTGTGCATACTCATGGCAAAGAATTTTTTCATAATTGTACCCTTTTCCTTATCAAAACTAATTATTCAAATGGATGTAGATCACTGAAAAAGCCACCTCCATAGCAACAGGTGCTTTAGTTATTTATAGAAAGACGACCAAGCTTAAAAGAAATCTTTGAAAAATCCACATTATGGAAGAAATAAATAATCAGAAGAAACTGAAAGGAAATCCTGCTTTGGAGCACACCATCATGGTGGGTCTCCTGAGGAGGAAAGGATTTCTGATGAAGAACTCTAAATGCGTTCTCCACAGAATGAGAAAGTCTTATAAATGCATTTCTATTAGTGATCATTTTAATTTTGTTAGTCTTTTCATGGAAAAACACAGATTAGTAAAGGAATTCAACCCCTCCTCTGTGCTGTCTGGGTTTTTCTCCCAGATGGTTTGTACTTCTAAATCTCCTAAGCAACAAGCCAGCTACAGCCTCCCTTGAGAGAAGCTTTTCACCCTACATTTATTTATTGTTTACAGTATGAAAATATTTCATGAGGTGTGTCCTAAATGTTCCTTTCTCTTGCTGAATAGGAAGTCTCCCTATTCTCCTTTCATCTCCTTTGGGTTATCCGACCCTCCTTAGCATGTTGATTCCTTCTGACATCTGTTCCCATAACATGTCTCCTCAGTACTCTTTAAATCCTTTCGAGCCCTTTAGTATCAAATACTACAGGGACCAGGCTCATCTCACTTCTCTTAGAAGTGGTCTTAAAGGTGGTAAAATTTAGATGAGTTAATCCTAGCACAGGTGATCAGAAAGCATCTCAACATCATCAGCATTGAAGCTTCCTTCCCCGTTTCAGTAAGATTATACATGATATGTTTAGTGTACATTGAAGAATCCTGTAAGTCACAGTGGACTTAGTATAGCCTTGCTTTATGGGAATACTTTTTATTTCAGAGGAGTGTGAAAGATCATATAATTACCTCCTTGGCCCAGAATCAAACATTTGCAGGGAAAAAAATTGTAGGAAGTGTGGACAGTTTTCAGGTTTCCAACAAAAACAGAGAAATTAATATTTCTCAGACATCTCACTAAGAAACTCAAAAAGAGTTTTCTCAACCAAGGCTGAAGAATTCTTAGTACTTAGGATACCATATGAATATATAATAAATCAAAAAATGTATGCAGCATAATGCACATTTTTCTTTCTTTTCTGTCAGCTTTCTTTAATTTGAGATGTTTTATTTTCTCAAAGTTAATTTTTAAAGCCAAATTCCATAACAATGAAAGCAGCATGGACTGAAACAAAAACATTTATGTCTTATCATAAAGCCAAAGACAGCGTACAACAGTCTCCTGTTTCTAATTCCAACAATGATTGCTGAAAGCTTACAGGGCACAGCATGGCAGAATACCTAGCAGTATAAATAAAAAGGTAATATTTAGATGCACTCCTATTCTTATTGAATACTAGTATAATTAATCCACACATAAGAGAGCAAATCTGAAACCACTTGAAATATTTTTAAAAGAAAAGTTGTTCCTCTCCTGTGATTCATTTTCATAGAAGAGAAAAGGTCTTTTATTATAAATCATATGAAATATTCAGAGCAAAACCAGTCACTGTGGGTTCTTTTTGTATGGAAAAGACAAAGGCTTATTCTAATCCCATGAACACCTAACAGAGTTGAAATCATATCAAAAGTTATTAAATCCTACTGTTCTGCTAAGTGTAGGAGATCTCCTAATTACAGTATTCTACTGTTACTATTAACTTTTATGAACTCAGGACCAAATGTGGCTTTTGGGTATATCCAAGTAACTCCAATGTCATCTGTGGGAGCTCTACAAATGAAAGACAAGACTTTAGTCAGATCACTGAATTCTGACCATATTGCCATATCTCTCTTGAAAATTCACTCACAGAGAAGGTTAAACAAGCCCATATATATAGTAATAGGGACACATAGACTTGTAGATAAATATAATTTTCTTGGAACTCCTAAGAACCATGTATCAGAGCTACACAAACAAGATGTTCCGGAGAGGTCTTGGGCTGAAGAGGTTCAAACCCAGAAGAATCTGAATATCCTGTTCATCCACTGTAAAAACCCCCCACCAGTCCCAGAGGCGATCCAATCATTCAGCAAGAACTGCATGAGTACATAGTTGGGGTTTTTTTTGTTTTTCAAGTCTTGATCCTCAGAGGTTTGATTTGGCATGATGCCATGTAGTTCCAGACTTACGTTGTCTTGGCAGAGACAAAGTTTTATGTAATGTTGGCTTCTTCTTATCTCTGCCATAAACTGGAAGTGTAACTTGACTCTTGTTATCTTGAGATATTTTTTCATAGCTTTACAATGACAATTTTGTTTAATCTAAGTACATGGCCCATGATTTTTAAGGACCATGCCATATAATCAATGACATACAAACGCCTCCTCAGGGAGGAAGGTGTGTGTACTTCTTTGTGTGAATATATTCACAAGTGTGTACTTGTCTGTGTGTATCTACACATGTGCACACGTGTGCATGTATATAATGCAATCACAATGTCAAAAATATTTTAATAAAAAAATAAAAAGAAAATTATTCGTGCTTTCCATGCTCTATTGTTTCCGTCTGTGTCAATGAAAGAATAAAGCATAGCTACTGTATTTCCTCTGGATGTTTCTAAATCTAAATTAATAAAGATTCTTTGCAAAATATGCCTGAGGTCATCCTCAAGTAGACAGTGTTGAGACTTCAGTGCCAGATTGATACTCATGCCAAATGGATCAATTCTTCAAGCTGGTCAGAGATTGTTGATGTCATAGATGATGATTGATGTCAATCAATCTTTATACATTTCAGTTAGAAAGAGAGTAGGGAAAAAGACTCTTCCAGATATACTGCATATGGGAGATTCTAGAGAAAGTTACATGGCAAGTCAAAAGGATAAGGCCTCATGAATTCCTAAGTACATCAACAAAATGTATTACACTGCAAAATTTCAACTACATAGTACCATGAGAGGAAAAGTTTGAGGAAGGTATCTTCGTGCTGATCACCGAAATTCTCTCTGTTATGACTTTGATATTGCTTCATTTCTAAACTCTTTTCAGCCCATAGCACTTATACTCTTCTCATTCCAAAATCAAAAAACCGATTTGCTATGGAAAACACAGAGGAACCTGAAAGCTGAACTGACCATTTCTGTCTTCATCACAGCACAGAGTGTGTCAGCTGAGCAATGCAGAGCATGCTGGTACGAGACATGGTGTTAGTAATGAGCCAAATGAATCCCTGGTGTGACTTCACTCACTTCATTTGAGTTATCCCCAGGATAAATCTGTCCCAGCACACTGAAGACTTTGAAAGTTTTGAGCTGAAAAGACTAGCAGTGCATGGGAAAATGGCAGTCCTTCCCTGAACATTTGAACTGGAATCCAGTGAATCTGATTCCAAATTATGTTTGCAGCTTGGTTTTGATAGAGTCTCCTGAATCACTTTTACAGTTCCAGAAAGTGTTGCATGATCCAGCCAGCAACACAGTGAATAAATAAGCAATGAGCTATGCAGTCCTGTCAAAGTAAGCTCATTAGTAAGTTGGCTGCTGGTTTTTTTGCAACCACTAGCTAAACTTTGGCAATATAAACAGGGGCACCTACAGGGAGGTCTTCCAAGCTCTCTGTACTTAAAAGATTTAAGGACTTATTTTTGAACATATAAATAGGACCCAGAATCCATTTTCAGCAGGGCAAGTACAAAATAATTTTCTGAAAGTCTCACAAAAGGTTTATTGCAATGATTAGGTAGAAAGTTTCTTCTCACGTGATTAAAAAAAAAAATCACGTAATATAAACAAAAAAGGATGCTTCCTGATATATTGTCAGGCTCATAAAACCTGACTCTAGTTTTTCAGGACTGTAAACAAAGTAAGACACTTTGATGCTCTGATGATTGGATGGTAATTAGAGGGCCACACAAGTTCATAATATAGATGAAGAGCATAATACATTAAAAGTCCTTGTTTATGAATAGCTCACTGGGCTTCTCCAGTGACTCAGCCAAGCTTGTCCATGAAAATTAAAGAGTACTGTGCCTAGCCTTTCTTTGCAAGACTTATAAGAACCTGCCCAGACCACTGTCCTGTCAGGCTCTTCAGACAACAAAAGAACTTCTAGAAATGAGTCTAAAGAAATTTCTTCCATGACAGAAGTTCTGAATGTATTTATTTGTGCTTGTATAGATATATGAATATCTTTAAAATCTATTCATATTTGAAGAATGTTTTTAAATTCTATTTATCACCAGTCTTTGAATTTCAGAGTTGTCCCACTCAGGGGCATCTACCCGCTGACATCACCTTCCACTGTTTGCATCTAAGGGTAGTGTCCCAACTTTTTCTGTGTCTCCAGTGAACAGCATCATTAACCTGGATGACTTTGGAAACTGCCTGCTTGGTCAGGAGGCAAGTGAACATTTTTCTTGCCTGCAGACTCTGCCTCCACAGCTGCAGCCTTTACCACCTGAAAGCTGCAGTGCCCATGTTCCAGCTATAACCTGGTAGAAAAGAGCTCTTTCACAGCATCACCTGCACTGGTCAGTGCCTCACCACAAGAATGCAGTACTTGTGCCCTGTGAGCAGACATGGCTTTTCTGAATGCATTACCTTTGACCGGGGAAGCTCTAATTAGTTTGTTACCTGCCTGCTGTGGTAATCACATCTCTCCAACGGCAAAAAAACCAACACTGCTTCAGCCTCATTACTTCCCTCATGTGTGTTAGAATGCAATGTTTTTCATATAGAGACACCAGACATACCTCTCTGCAATAAGAAAACACTGGTGTCTCTAACTAATTCCTGAGCCCTTTTCCACACTGTGCTTTTCAGAAGAAGGTCTGTGTAAGGACCATTGGAGTGAGAAGAACGGGTAAAAATCAGCAGCAGCAGAGGTCACACTCTGGGCTTCTATCTAAATACTATACTTTAGTGTGTACTTCCTAGGACACGTCCCTGTCATTTTCACTGAAAGATTCAGAAGTAGCAATATTCATTTTAAAAACAGAAATTAAAAGCACCCTTCTTGTGAAAAACAAGGACTATTAATACTACTCTCTATCTGCAGTCCTGGCTGTAACACTGTGATGCCAGCAGTTTTTATCTAATGTCCAAACTGTGTAAATGTATTTTTTTTCCCAATGGCTAGTGGTATAAAATCTTGAATTTTTTTTATTATGTAAACTTTCCCATTTGTGTGACAGGCAATTTATTGCAGCACTTCGATGGATTGTAATGGCTGTAGTAACTGTGCAGTTAAGTGCTGTTTCTGAAAAGTAGAAGTGGCAAAATATTTAATGAAACATTTGGCTTTCTGTGCAAGGAGATGAGAGCACCCTGTTTTATGCCAAATCAATCTGATTTTGCACAATATATCCATTCAAGCAGTAATTCTGGAGGCTGGAAAGCCAGAGAAGCTGAGAGACTAGATTTTCTAGGCTGTATAGAAAATAGTACTTCCAGAGGTAATTTCCAAGTACTAAGAAGTGCCATTTACTCTAGGAGACATGGATTTGCAGAACGATTTGGACAAATTCTGTGCAAGCTCTTCAATCTTTGCCGAAAGTCAGCAAGAATTTTCTTGCATGTTACTGCTGCTGTTATGGGTTTAACACTGTAATATCAATATTTAACACTGCTAACTCCCTAGAAAATAAATATCCTGCAATCATACTCTGCAACATGAGACACATAGATTGGGTAAGTGCTGAGAATGAGCAGCTAATTCCACATTACATGTGCAAGAGTGATTAAAAGATTTTATTTTTTAATCTCTTTTTTTGTAAGTGGGAGTGTTTCATTGTTGTTCAATTTTCGTTTTTTAGCCAATTTTCACTCCATGTTCAATTTCAAGGCAATTCATTTCCATGTTCTTCAAGAACACAGAACTGGACAGGGACAATCTTTCACCTAGTGTTGTTAGGGAAAATATTACAATTATCACTTCATGCAGACACAAAAAATCGTCCGTAAATTTCTTCCATAAATAGCTGTAAGAAAGAGTAGAGACTCATAAAACTCTCAGCACATACCGTTCTATTGAAATAAGAGCTGATTCCAGTGGGTCCTGGATCCCACAATTATATCAGATTTCTGGCCCTGAATCAACATCTCAGGACAGTCTTTCTTCAAGTTTCTTCATACCAGACTTCATTGTGCATAGTATATATGCCTGGAAAACACTTGCAGAGTTTTCAAAATCTGCTCTGCTGAATGGACAAGAAATGAGAGTAGCTGAGCTCTGACATGGCTATGTTCTTACTCTGAGACAAGAGTAAGCTATTAGTTTTAGAGGCAGCACGGTTGTCACCTGTAACCAGTACTTTTATCACCCTCAGAAGTCTCTCTTTGGCCAAAAAATTATTAAATGATATCGTGGAAGTGGTATTTTTAGATGGTGTCTCAATCCTTCCATGATGCTGGAAAATCAACATCAGTCTGTGCGTTGATATCAAACTGGATACCCTCAGAGACTGGAGTCTGAGAAGAGCAGACGTCCACAGTTTGAAGTTGTAAATTATGCTCTGTTGCCAATGGACCAGGCAGGGTCATGTCCTCTGGTAGGTAGGCAATGAGCAATGAGAGGACAGCACAGCAACCTAGAAGATTGAGTATGGAAATGTAGCAACCCTTTTAGATCATGCCTGAGGAACACAGTCATGCTGTGGAAAGGGCCAATGTGACGACAGCAGCCACCAAGGTTACAATGAGGTAAGCGGGCAGTGTACTGCCTTTCTGTGCTGCAGTCACAAGTGACAGAGGTAACAAAGCACTTGGAACAGGAGGAAATCCAGCAGCCACTTCCCTTCAAGCAGAAACGACTCACAGGTATGCTCCCATCAACAGATCGTGCTGCTAATTCAATGCATTTTTTTATCATGGAGGTTATAAAAAGTGACAAAAACTCTGTGAGACCACCCAGAAGTGAAGCATAGGACCCCTCTCCAAGGAATTTTCAAGCCAGACAACTGCTGTGATGAATACTAATAAATCACCTTTCAGTTTCAGAGCACCATGGGAACATGACTGGGACAAGAAGGCTGCTTTGAGATTACACAGACACCACAGCAGCAGCGGTGCCGCAAGCAAGACGGACCCTGGCCTTCAGCTGAGGAACAACTGAGGCTGCCATAAGGCTGAGTCAACTCCCAGTTCCCTTGAAAGAAACAAATAAAGCAAAAAAATATTTTCTTAGTGTTGCTACCTCTTGCTCTTTCACAAGTTATAGGATCCTTTTTGGTTGGTAGTGGTTTTCTTTTAATTGGGAAAGAGCTGGTATTTTTCATAGTCTCATAAATTTTTAAATAACCCCTGAGCTTAATAAAGTCTTTTCTTCTGCTCCATGTTCATAACACCTGCATTTAATCAAGCCAAACAGTCCCTTTTTCCATCCTTTGCACTTCTTTCCTACATGTTTTCAAAAGGACTTGCAGTACCCTACCTTTGACTCATTCCTTTATGATTGTTCTTTGTAGATGCCACCAGTTCAATGGCTGTCACCCAAGATAAAAACATTTCTGGGTTTTAATTCTGAATAACAAGCCAATAAAGAAATATACATGACAAGGAGAAGGATGGAAAAAAGAAGATAAAATACAAAATATCCTGCAATAATAGAACTTTCACTTTGTTGCAGAAAAGATATGGGATTAAAAAGAAATTAAATATGTCTTACTTTTGAATCCAACTAGTTAAGTGTATTTTTGAAGAGGTTTAAGGTTCTGCTGCATTTGGAAAAGTGACTCCTTATGCTTCTTATAAACACTGCTAAACATACTGAAGTGTCCACAGAATTAAGTCAGAACTGCATTATCACTTCTTCGGGGTACATTGTAGGGGCATGACACAGACATTTCACTTCAGTGGGGACATGTCACACATAATAAATAATTTCACATGAAAGTTGAAAAAGAAGAGTTCTCAGAGAAAAAATTCAATTTGATCTCCTAATCAATTACATTAAAACACATTTTATGGAATTATTTTGCACACTGAAGCAGATACCGAAGTAGAGATGCATAAGATTCCAGGGATAATTGGTGTGGAAAGCAGCTCATTCCCTCTTTCTGGTACAATTTTAGCAGGAAGGTTAAACAAAATACAATAAATCTACAGGTGGGTATAAAATAAAAGATGAGGGAAATGGTAACTCTTTAGAGAAGATAAAAAAGAGGCAAATGGCAATAACACTGTAAGAATAAAATTTTTGATTACTATTTAAAACATAAATAGAACCGAAAAACTGGAATTAAATGCAAAACAAAATAGTGGCAGCTGTTCTCTGCTATAGCCAGTGAATCAGACTGCTTAGGTATAACTGGGGTAAAGATCCCAATCCAGAATGAGGACTTAAATCACTTGCAGGGTACAGAAAAATTTCAGAAAATTAAGCTGGAAGCAATTGTATATCTGTATGCAATCTTACTCTTTGTTCTCCAGAAAAGATGTTTCTCAAGCTCCTGTGACCTGTAGGCCAGCAGCAGTTTGGACACAGGAAAGTTAACAAGTTGCCACAAAAACTGCAAATATTTCAGGACAAATAAAATGGATAAAAATCAAAAGACTAAATTATAAAAAATAGGCTATGACATTTCCTCAGTCCTGCTTCATTCCGTCCAGACCTGACAACTGAGCTAAATTAAAATTTACCTTAAATAAAATCAATAGGTCAAGTAAGGGAATCAAGTGAACCTCATCATGACTGAATGTCTCTGAATTTGACCTCTATGCTTTATTTCTGGCACCTAACAACCTCTGCTTTCAGTAATAACAATTTTCTCACAAATACAATTGGAGTACTTTAGGAATTTGTTTCATAAGTGAATGAATTATTATTGCATAAAACAAACTATGCATTTCTGTGCTGTTTCACATATTTCTCAATCACCTATTTCAGCATTGCCATCCCTCAATTTAATCCTAATATTGTCATAAATCATGCAAGAAAGATCTGGGGCTCTTCTAATTGGCAAGACCGTTTTTCCCAGATTATCTATTTTTAAAAAAAAAATATTATTTTTATACATGCATTAAAAAAACCTACATTGCAAAGAAAACTATAACATATAAACAAAAAATTTTGATCCTATTCCATTTGTTCCCACAAACAATGAAATTGAAACAATGAAATTTGAATTTCATTTTGGTTTGACTAGTATGGTTCCTATTGAATCACGATATACTCTGGTGTGAAATCAAAGCAGGCTTGTAATAGGTAGCACAGCCAGAGGATACTAGAGAAACTTAAAAAACTTAATATCCATTGCTCATTTTAGTTCATCACTTGCATTATTAGCAGCAGCTGCTCTACTACAAACCACATTTTCCTACCCTTTGGGTATGCAGTGCTACATCTCTAAATAGCTGCAAAATGTTGATGTAGCCTGTTAACAACTGACTGCTATCTAAAGTTGCTGAGGAATCTTGGCAAGATTTATTTCATCCTCTTCCTTCCAGAGGTGATTGCGAGTCTATCCACCTATTTATTCACAAATGACTTTAAAAATATTCTCTTCAAATGCTAATAGAGCTGCTTCTTCACACTACAGCTCTAGTTAAAATCTTCTTCATTCATAGCCCATACAGTTTGAGGGCCATAACAATGTATTTTCAAAACATATATCTATTCTATGTTATAATCATTAGTAAAAAACCCTTACTGATATATCCCACAGCTGAAACAACAAGATATATCTTCCAATCATTGTACTATTTTCACTGTAAAAAGTGACATGCAAAAAAGAACAATGGAAGCAAGAAAAGGAACTCCAGACCAGTGCTCTTATAAGAATCTCCTGAAAAGCTCTCAGTAAAGGGAAAGGAGAAAGGTAATTGACTTCAATGCAATTTGGGGATGAAGGTCTGGTAGGTTATTAAAAGAGATTATATTCAAATAATTTTGGTTTGTCCATTCTTAAAACAAGTATTTTCATATCATGAAAGAAAAATATTCATTGTTTTCTTGAGACCTTTCTATTTTTTTTTCTATCCAAAGAAATATTATGCCATGACCCACAGATGAATTATAATTAAAGAAGGGAGTTCTAAAACTACATGGACCCTGACAATACTGGCTAATAATAAGCCACATATAATAATTAATTAATATTAGTAATTAATTATTATTCATTTATTATATATTATTAATTATTAATAATTAATTATTATATATAATTATACTCTCAGATGGTCAAAACCACTGTCATACTTCCCATCTCTGTCATTATGCAAATTAACATTTCCTTTCAACCCTTTTTCTAGCAATGTCTTTCCCTTCCTCAGCAGAAAGACTTGCTATGCTACCCTCGAATTAGAAGTAACATCGCAGTGGAAGGAGACTCCCAGATGACCAAGTGAAAATTCCTGCTGTCATAGATAACTGTCTGATAATCTCACTCATAAACTGAGACAGCTCCACCTTATTCCTGCTTGTTGGCCTTTCCACAGCCTCACAGTTCTCATGGTCAGAAATTTTCCTCCAGTTTCCAGATTGAACTGTTATTCCTATGCGGTGCCTTCCCACTCAGATGTATTTGCAGACAGGGTTCATATATCCCTTCTCAGTTTTCATTGTGCCATATTAAATAATCTTAGCTCTGCCTGTGCAAGATAATATTATTTTTTGATCACACCAAGAGGATCATTTTAGACAAAAGTTCCTTGACCTAAGTTTCCTACAGCTAAACAAACATTTTTCCTCTATTAGTTTTAATATCCTTTCCCAGTTCTAACGTTGCAAAAGCTAGCTTTATTTACTCATTACTTTTCTTCCTCAACATAGGTTCTCCATTTATTTCTAATCTTTTTACCAAGCTATAGGGACTGAGTCTAGTTTAGATAGTTTGCATTCTTCTGACAGAAAGAATGTCCCAGAGTCCTTTGCAGTTAGTTCCCAAGTTTCTCAGTGTGGGCTGACTACATTCACTTACTCCTTTAGTCTGTTGGATTCCCTCTTGAAACTTGGAATCTTGGTCAGAGATTTTGCACCACCATTATATCTGTCCTCTCTAAACAATAATGTGCATCAATCCTGTTACTTCAGGCATGACTGCTATGCCAGCAGGTTTCTGTAGCCTCTGAACTTTCAGTGTCCCATACTGCACAGCACTGTAAGTCCCTTCCTTTTGTTTTCCAGACTCTGCCATTTAACCTTACCTTGAGATGTAGCTGGGACTCACCATTCCCAACAATTCACACCAAGTAAAATTTCTATCTGCTAGAGAGTAGCGATATACCCTTACGGCTGCCATTTTCCTGTCCTCCTATAGAAACTTCATAAGCGGTAACTATGAACCTCTTCCAGCTTTATTTCCTCCTGCTTCCTAGTTATCTACGTTTTTCTCTTCAGCTGCAGAAGTCTTGATATTGGAGTGTGATTTAATCAGACTTTTAAAGAAGGGAAAGTCTGTTTTCTGTGATTCCACAGAGAATACAAAACATGTAGCAGGGATTGGATTTGTTGATCCAAAGGTCCCCTCCTGTCTAATATTGCAATGACCAAAATATCCCAAGACCTTGTAGCATCTGCCTTGGGCTATCTGTTTAACTGCATTATCTTCTCACAACTTCATCCCCTTCCCAGGTCTAAAAATGACCTGAGCCATCACTTCCTGGGTCCCAAGATCATCTGGTAAATATCATCTGTCCTGATGTAAAGGTGAGCCATGAATTGTTCCCACACCTTTCCACACCTCTTTTGAGCTGTAGTCTGTAGCTCTGGACCTGAGGGAGCTGCCATCTTCAAAGAAAACTTCATTTTATTGAACACTGAGCAAGTGTCACATCACTTACCTTACTTTGTACTGATTCACTGTGCTCCCTTCACCCAGTCCTCTGTTCGTACTCTGCTTTTTATTCACTGTCATCTTGTTCTCTCCTGGAGTCTTTATCCCTAGTTATTTCTATTTTCTTTTCCTCTCTCGTTGTGAAACTGGCTTCTGTTCTTGTGTTCTTTCCTGCCATGTTGTCTTGTCTTTCTGCTTCCTTATCCTCCTTCTTCCAAGCTCTATTTCTCCCTGGGCCTTAAGGGTATGTATTTCTATGAAGCATCACTTCAGGAGGCGTTTGGCTGTCCAGCACACTACATACCCCACAAATTTTGACCTGCCTGGCAGTTTTCCTCTCCATTTTTCTCCTTGCTATTTTCAAACTCTTTTGATTTACATTATTATCCATAGTCTTGAATTTTCTCATCGCTACAGGCTGGGGGAAGAGTGGCAGAAAATGGTCTAGTGGAAAAGGATCTGAGGCTGCTGGCAGATAGAAGCTGAACTTGAGCCAGCAGTGTGCCCAGGTCGCAAAGAAGGCTGATGGCATCGTGGTCTGTATCAGAAACAGTGTGGCCAGCAGGACTAGGGCAGTTATTGTCCCCCTGTACTCAGCACTGCTGAAACCACACCTTGAGTCCTGTGTCCAGTTCTGGGCCCTTCATTGCAAGAAGGACATTGAGGTGCTGGAGTGTGTCCAGAGAAGAACAATGAAGTTGGTGAAGGGTCTGGAGCACAAGTCTGATGAGGAGCAGCTGAGGGAGCTGCTTAGGAGGAGGTGTTTAGCCTAAAGGAAAGGAGACTCAAGAGACCTTATCACTCTCTACAACTACCTGAATGGAGGTTGGAACCAGGTGGCAACCAGCAACAGGACAAGAAAACATAGCCTTAATCTGGGCCAGGGGAGGTTTAGCTCAAACATTACGAAGAATTTCTTCACAGAAAGGGTGACTGCCCAGGGAGGTGGTGGAGTCACCATCCCTGGATGTGTTTAAGATGTTTAAGGAAAGACTGGATGTGGCACTTAGTGTTGTGGTCTAGTTGGCATGATGGTGTTCAGACATAGTTTGGATTCAATTATCTCAGTGATCTTTTTCAACCTAATTGATTCTGTGATTTTGCAACTATTTCAGATATCATTTCATGGAAAAAGTTATTTCCTCAGGTAACCCTTCATGAACATCACAAGCCTGCTGCTTATTCAGATGGTTAATATATAAAATCCCAAGCACATGAGTCTCCAGATAAGTTCTGTAGCTTGTTACTCTTTGGGCTCTCTCATTCACTAGTCACTGGCATTTCTAATACTTTTCTATCCCTTTCAGCAGTTGAATATTCATTAGCAGCAATTAAAGACAGGAAACATAACTCCCTGAGCTATGAGGCCTTTGACCTCTCAACCCACACAAATTCAAGACTACTTTTAAACCACAAATAACAACTAGAACTTCTCATTAAGAACTGCGATCAAACTGGTGTACCTACAAATGATTAAGTGCAACCTTATAAACCACAAAGCCACAGAAAATGCCCGTTAACTTCATCCCAAAATACAAGAACTTCTTTATCCTCTACCAAGGTCAAGTCCCACCCAGACACTCCTGTTTACTTTGCTTCCATCAGTGAAGTCTTTTATGGCATTGAAAACCAAAGTGCAATACAGAATGGCCAAAACTGTGGGGGTTTTATTTTTTTTTAATGCATTGCTTCATTAGATGGATAGATACACACTTCTGTCTAAATTTTTAACTACATCTCAACAGCAAGCACAAGAGATACTGTGGATTCAGCAGTGCAACCATATAATAAAAAATATTAGGAAGATGATAACAACTGACTTTTATGACAACTATATTTTAAACAAGGACTGTGTTACCATTACAGAGAGAAAAAAGGCAACTTTGGTGACATCTTTGTGCATACAAATGAGAAAAAAAATAGCCTTAAAGCCCATTTTGTTTATTTATTATTGCCATCTAAGCCATTATGAGATGCTGTGACTTTCCATAGCAGAGCCACATAGTGCAAATGTCATTAATTCCTTTTCCTTTCTAATTCAAAATTAAGAACATTAAAATGCATTAAAGTCAAGACATTATAATTTAAAGCGAGATTTTATAAAGTCTCTTTGGTAGTCAAGGCTATACTGGTATTTCCATTCTATGTTTTAAGTGCTTATAAATCAGCCATAAATGCTGCTCATTTTAGAACCTACTATCCAAATTTTCAAGCCACAACCAATCACTCATTATATCTTTTCCTGAATATATGAAGCAGATCAATCTCTCAGCTAGGTGAGGTGAGTTTTTGGATGTTGGTGATCATAAGCAGTGTGCCAGAAGGATAGAAAAAATGCATTATAATAAAGTTTTAATGTAAAACAGAACTCTATTAAAATAATGTTCTTTGTAGTCTGCAAGAAAACAAAACCAGAACCCAAATCAATTACCATAGTTTCTGAAGTTATAATATACATTTGTAGGGTTTGGAAACAAATTATAACCCAAGCCAGTAAAGTGGTCTTTAGCTTGCATAACTGCTATTCAGCTTCCTGTCTCCTGGATCCTACAGCTCCTACAGCTCCTACAGCTACATAGGGAGTTCTGTATCTGACAAAGCTGGAAGCATGCAGGCTATGCATCCTCAGAGCACCCTTGTTCTGCATTTTGTTGTCCTGAATTTAACAAAGCAATCACCAATGCCACTTGCCAGTGGCTGATCACTTCCTAACCAGGCCTCTTCACATTTTGAACCACCCTAATGTGTGGAGGAAAAGAGTGGCATGAAAACTTGTCTTTACAAGATTTCTCAAGTTTGTTTTTGGTTTTTTCAAGTTTTTTTTCCAAACATACTGTTATAGCAGATCCAGAAACTGTGTTGAATGTATTCAAAAGCATCTAACAGAGATTAGGAGAGGAGAGGATTTGGGCCAGCTGCAGCACCCTCATCTGTTTGATTCCTTTACTGTGTTGCTCACAGACCTGCTCAGGCATATGGGAAAAGCTATCTTACTGGAACATGACAAGCAAAAGTCACTGGACCCACAGATATATCTGCAGCTGGGAAGAGGACATTTATATCACCCAACTCAGCTTAGAAACACATTTTGCAGGAGGACAAACACACTAATTCTTATGAAATCTTCTTCGGTTCTTGTAGAGAACTTCAGGTCAAAAATCACAGAGCAAATAAGAGACAGAAATCAAAAAAAATCTCCTGCCTCACTAAAACTTGTGTGCTTTTTAATATTATTTCTATAACTACTATATAATGCTGTTGGTATTAAGAGGCCTCAAAATGAGTTTGGTCTCCATTGTACTCAGCACTCCCTGAACGTAATGAAAAATAAGGGCCACGGCCAAAGAGCTTACATTTGAAATCCACTGATCAAAGTATACACCAGCAACAATTCTCAAAGTTTCAAGGCCTATTAACATCAGAAACAAAAAATTAAAAAACCTTTCAGAACTGAGTAAGATGATCTTTTGACTCTGAATCTGGATTAGCGTTCAGTTTTGAAGAAGAAATGTATTTTAATAAAGTCAAGAACACTTTCTGCTCTCTATGAAGGCATTCATTGAAGTGATTAAAGAATGGATCTGTAGGATAGCTGGCTTTCAGCTGAATAGGTGAAGAATCTTATTCTGAAATCTTTTGAAATGGAACAGCAGCTTGGAGAAATTGATATCTCTCAACAAAATATAACACCACTGTTAATTAACAGATTCTGACACAAAAAAAAATAACATACGCAACAAATAATACAATTTCAGGACAGCTTTCAGAACTTCTTTTAATACATAAATATGTCAATATGGCCCTAACAAACACTGAACTGTAGAGCTTGTCAAATTATTATTAAGGATCACAGAATATACCAAAATGAAAGAGACCCACAAAGATCATCTAATCCAACTCTTAACCCTGCACACATTCCAGGATATGCTATCTTGTTTATTGCCCTTTTTTCCTATTTGTGGTTTACTCTTGATAGTAGTTTTAGTAGATAGCAGTTAACTATGTACAATTCATAAACTATTTACTTTGTCTTTAGACCACTTGATGTAGTCAGTTGTTTTCAATTATTGTTTCTATTTCTTGCCCTGATAATGTTTGGGGTTTTGTTTGTATTAAACTGAACATTGTTCAGTTTTACTATCACCTTGAAGCTGGGAAGTAAGTTTTCAAGGTTAGAGAAGTGGTAATATTGAGAAAAGTAAATCAGCTTTCAGTGGATTATTTTTCCAGAAGAACAAAACTAAATTCATATGTCACAGAAAGGTGGAAGAGCTGCTTAGAACACAGAATCTTCTTTCTATATGCAAATTCTTTCAAATTCCTTCAGGTCCAAGGATTTGTGTATGCCAAATTTGTTTAAATATTCTCTGCCTTACTCCTCTTTCAAAGAGGATAAGGCTTCCTTGTTCATCTTGTTCATCCATGCAGGCCTTTTGCCACCTTTGCTTGCTTTCCTACTTGTCAGGATGGACCATTCTTGAGCTTGGAGGAGGCAATCTTGAAAATCAACCAGCAGTCAGGGACTGCTCATCTATGCAGGGCCATGTCCAATAGGATTCTTCCAAACAGGACTTTGAACAAGACAAAATCAGTTCTGAAGTT
Organism: Pachyramphus minor; assembly: GCA_013397135.1. Taxonomy (NCBI): domain Eukaryota; kingdom Metazoa; phylum Chordata; class Aves; order Passeriformes; family Tyrannidae; genus Pachyramphus; species Pachyramphus minor. Next base: position 483,405 of record VYXB01010184.1, on the reverse strand, counting down.
CAGAACTGTGATACTGATCTTTGCATTGCTCCCACCTGCCTGGAACCTGAACTCCACATCTCTTGGTCACTGAAGCCAAGGCTGTCCACGACCATCATAGCCTCGACCATAAATACCAGGTGTCTCTCTTTGTTGGACCTTCTACCACCTGTGTCAGGAAGTTACTATCAGTGTGCTCCAGAAACCTTCTAGACAACTCGTGTCCTGCTGTGTCATATCCAGCAAATATCAGGGTGGTTGGAGTCGCCCATGTGGACCAGGGCTTCCCAACAGAAGACTTCCAGTTGTCTGTTCACCTTCTTCCTGATCAAGCTGCCAGTACAAAGTCACCCACATTGTTACTTCTACTAATCCCAACCTGCAAGTTCTGAGCTGTCTCATCATCCATCCCAGGGCAAAGCTCCAAGCATCTCTGCTGCTCTCAGACAGTACTCCCTCCATTCCCCTGGATGGTATTTCCTGAAGAACCCCTATCCATCCATGGCAGCACTCCAGCCTGACACCCTGATTCAACCCAGATCTATGCTTGTGTGAACACAAACATGCTGTTAAACAACCAAGTCATTCTCAGGGTTAAGGCACCATAAATTTTTGTCTAAGTTTTATGCCCCTTCGTGAATTAGGGCAACTCAGACAGCAGGCAGCATTCTTGTTAACAGTTCACTATCTCTTCTCTCTCGATGGCCTGTCAGGAAAGAGCTTACAGGTCTTCCTGATGATCCTCTAGAAGAAATCATAGTTACACAGAGAATTTTACAAACAATAAACTCCTGGGCAAAGTAAAAAAAACACAACCAAAAAACAAAACAAGACCAAACTAAAATGAAGTTAAATCCTGTTGCAGAATATGAAGTCAACAAATAGGAAATTTTACTGCTGTACAAGCACCCTGATTCATTGTCTTTCCTGGTCCTGGAATAACAGTGGTGGAATGAAATAAGTGCTATTTCCACACTTCTCCAATCTGGGCTTGGGTCAGTTCTCTGTTTCTGGAGGATAAGTCCTCTTTGGAAGCTGTTTAATTCACTGGTAGTTGAGTCATGGCCACTAGCCTTTATGACCTCCATGTGAGCATGGCACGCTAAAGAAATGCTTCCTTTCTACTTCCTGCTTCCACATGTGGAATATGGATGCTGATGACCTCATATTTCAAATTATTTACTCAAAAATCTAAAGATTTTTATGACTGAATGGCCTTTAACTGTGTAACAATGTGTATTTAATCCCACCCAAACTGTTAAGTACTGATTGTCCCAAGAAAATATGGGAGTAAATATTCAGCCTATACAGTCTCCCTCATCATACATCAAAGCAAGCCATAAAAATCGACCTGCAAAACACCTGTAAGTTAGTTAGAAAAGGCTGGATAACTGCAAATAGCCAGCTAACAGAAAAGCACTTGCCTATGTAGAGTGTTCCCAGCTGCTTATCCTTCACCACAAGGCACAAGAGAAGCTCTCTTCACCTGAATGAGAGTAACCTCTTGACTCCTGAAGAGATGGGCTGTACGAACCCCACTCACTCACCCACAACATCAGCAAAAGAACATCTTCTCAAAGCTAAGAGCAATGACAGCCCCATCCAGCCCTGCAGCCATTGCATTTGCTCACTGTGTTAACAACTTTGTGTGCATGTATTTTAGCCAGGATTACTGTTGTCTTGATTACTGTAGAGGAAATACACCTTCCTGGACCTTTTTCTGTTGAAATATATCAAATTCACCCATGATCATAAACATGGAAATCAGCAAGGAGTGTTGCAATTATCACAGTGAAAGAGAACATAATTTCTTTGATCCCAGCATCCAGCCATCTGCTGCCACCAGGGTACAGTGCTTCAGAGAGGAGAGAGACACTGTTCTGCTTTGCCCCCCACTGCTTATTAACTTGCAATCTAAACCCCAAGTTTGGCAATCCCCATCACAACAAAGCTTGCTGCAGGAATCGCAAACTTTCCTAATTTATCATAAGAGCTCTAGCAGTGATATACACAATAAAATTCCGAAAATACGTATTCCAGCATTGCTCTGGACTCTTTCAGTCTCTGAACCTCTGACACTGGCTTGAAAAAGAAACAGAAAAACAGGATTAATAAGTGAGCAACAGGTAATTTGTGCACAATGGTGGAATGAAGCCTATCTGGTAACATAAATTGCTTACAAAATGATCCTCTGAAGACAAGCCAAAACACTCAAAATAAATGTTTAATATTTCCTTATTAATGTCTACAGCTTTTTCCTTACTGACTACAAAGAGATGCCATTTAAAGTAGATATACCCAGTGAGCTCAACTCTGCAACTCTGCTGGTTTCTTGTACAGTGTGAAGTAATCCTAAACTGCAATTTTTTCTTGTTTGATCTTCAAGTTTTAAGCAAGAGAAAGGATCATGAAAGCATTTTCAAGCATTTTTCAGTCTTTAATTCAGTCACACTTTCTGCTCCCTATGGTTTAAGTTATTCATAGCAAATCATGCAGATTCAGATGTCAGCAAGTCATTGGCTAAATAACAAATTCAAAAAGGACTCTGCAGCCATTCTCGTAGCATATCAGAGACATCCTACACCCAGAGAGGAGTGACCATTCCTTTTCAAGTAACATTTGCAGCTGAACTCATCTCATTCTTTAATGACTTTAAAGATACTTGATGTTCCAAATGCACAGGTATTAAAGGGTCATGTTCTATTTTAAAAAATGTCCAAATCAGATTTATTGTTATTCCTAGGTGAAATCATTCAACTTAAGAATACATGGAACTCTATCCCAACAGTGCACTGTGTCAAAAAGTCTCTTCATAAGGAAAGAAAAAGAGTCTTCAGGTATTGTCTTCATTTTGGTTTTTTTTTAATTTATTTTTTTCACCCAACTTAATCTAAACTAATGTCAGCCTGTGAACCTCCTTGGAGTAGCTTCTCAGTTCACAAATGACTCCCTCTTTTCTACATCCAATGTAACAGTCAATACCCAGTAATCCTTAATGTCTTCTCCCTATGATAAACAATGAATAGCATAAATGAAGAAAAATTTTGACCAGCAAATTCAAACAGATAGGTCAACAGAGATTCTTCTCTTTCCTCTTGAGGGCACTTTGGGCATGATATCTACATTGGTAGAGCAACCTACCAGTGGTTCTGAGTACCAGTCATGTAAGCAGTTCAGACAGGGGATATGGAAGCACAGCTGGACATGTGGGATCACAGCCTCTGCACACCCTCTGAGGACCAGGCTTCTTGGGACACCTCCAGGCACCAGCACACTGCCTGCAGGCTGACTGTGTGGCAGCCCTGGAGACAAGTGATGGGCTGACACATGAAATTCATGGCCCCTGGACCCTGGCCTTGCTTAGAAGTATAGGCATGTGCTCAAGCACCTCTCTAATGCCTGCGAGTACACCAGGCTCGTATGAGAAAACATGTAAAACAAACCTCCCACCCAGAGGAATTTGTGATCTAAATGACTGGGTGAATCTGTCAAAGTGTTTTATACCCTGAGACAGGCTGAAGGGAGATGGGAGAATGTGAAACAAATAAAGGGTGAAAAAAAAATTTCCCATTAAGCTCTTTAGGGGCATACAGTTACATCCACATATCACAGATGCCTAATGCTTGTCTCTAAATAAGGTATTTGTATGGGAACATAGCCAGTTGGGCAGCTACCTGGTCACCCGTGGATGATAGCAACTGATTTATGTGATCACATTGTGCATTTACAAATGTAAGTTACATATTTACTCACATGGTACACATCTGGGATTGAAAGCCCAGGACCCAGTTTACAAAGAACTGGAGGAGGCCACTGGACAAACAATTGATAAACTAAAATCATTTTGATGTCAGACAGGCTGGGGATACCCTGCATAACTGTAGGAGGTACCTCACAGGCAGCTCACAGACGACCTGGCCCTGGATAGCTGAGTACTGTTTCCAGCAGTGGCTGCATAAGGCACACACAGAGAAGCAAAGCATCAGCTTTGCTCTATGTATCAGTCTTTTTCTGTATCCCATAGGTCCATGTTTTCCTCACAGCCTTGTCTAGTTTTGAATAAAACACAAAATGATCTCTAAAATTAGACCAATCAATGCGCGGAAAGCACTCTGAGCACACTGTTTGAACCTGACCTGTGACTGAATGCTCACCATATATTTAGCTCAACCATTTGCAACTCTGTGATGTTGAACAAATGCTCTACTTTCCACTAGTTTTACAAAGTGCACCTAAATTTAACTCTGAGTCAACACTGTACGGCTGCATATTTAAGTTAACCTGCATAGTCAGCTTATAAATTTTTAAGAAGCTTTTCCTTCTCTAACAGTGAATGTAAATGCAAGTTGTTTGAACAAAGACACTAATTTATCAGTTATAACAATGAATGCACTTCTTTGTCTACTTCTGACTGCCTGAAATATGCATTTGTCATTGACATTAATGGAGATTAATGACAAAAATTATGTGCAAAATGCAGAATAAAAATCAGAAGGCCACGACAGGGTGGTATGAATTGCCATAGCTCCAGAAGTTTCAGCAGTGTCATGCTCATTTTTAGTAGCTGAAGATCTGGTTGTTAGCTTCTAACTTCTCAAGATACTTTCGTGATTGGCAATCCTTATGAACCTTTCACCTAGTGTTTCTTTTAAATTGAAACAATGATAACACATTGTTTATGCTTTCAGTCTGCAAGCATGTCTCCTGTGCAGTCAACAAGTTTCGAACAGTGCTTATTGATATTAAAATTATTTATGAGTCTTCACAAGCATAGGCTTGCATTAGAAAAAAAAAAGAAGCATCATCATTGCCTCTACTCTTGACCTACGATGCAGAAAAAAAAAGAGAAGAGCTTCATTTAAGAAAAATTTTGGAAAAAAAAAAAAAGGCAGAATTAAGTACATCAAATAATAGATGTTCCATGAAAGTCCTGCTTGGAAGAAAAGGGAAGGAATAAAAAAAAAAAAAAAAAGAAAGTAAAAGAAAGAGTTTAGGACAATGATGCCACAATTTCATAAGTTAATAGTTTACTCAAAGTCAGCTTGGATGAGTTTTGCACAAGTTCACATTCAGTCACCTCACAGAAAAATGAGCAAATACTGCATCTGTGAGAGCTTTCTCTCTTGCAATAGTAGTAGTAGCACCATGAGGTGAGCAGGATTATGGGATCTCTGACATGAATTAAAACCCCACTGAACTAAATGCTGTATAACAATGACCCCTCACCAGGGATTTTGCAATGAAGGAATCAGAATGGACACACCACTTCTCCCAGCACATGAATCATGGCTGATGGATGCAAAATCCACCACAACAAGTTTTCTCAACTCCTACACTTCCCACCTTCCTTCTAGCATCTGGTGGTTGGAACAACTGCAAAATGTAGAGTGTGCCCTTGTTTTCAATCTTATTTCAAATAATTATTCCTGTCAAATAAGTGAAGCATTTTTTCAAATACAATATTACTCATCAACTGTCTCAGCCACGCCTATTCTTGCTTAATGTCTAGGGTCTTTCAATAAACTCTAGTCATCTATTTTAAATTTACACTCACTGACAGAATTTAATTAAATCCTTTTTTATTAGTAGCAGTAATTTTTATTACTATTAATTAATTAATTAGATGCAAAGTCCAAGATGAGAGATCCATGAACTTCAGCAACACAGATCAAGTTCTTTGATATATAAAAAAAAGCAGAGGGAGAGAAAGTGTAGGTGCATGTAATTATTGTTTATGTCCAAATTTAAGGCTAAGGAAATAAAAAAGGCCCCAACCATCTTGAAGAGGTAGAAGGGACAAGAGGATCCACCTATTCTAGTTTTGAGATGATCTGCTGAAGTCAGCTGGATATCACACTGAAATACTTCCATGGGAATAAATCAAGATTACCCTTTGTCAGGATGCCCACAGTAAGAAAAAGAGCATTTGTCCTCTGCTGAATGAGCACAGGATTTATTTGTAGAAAAATCAGAAAAATAGTTTCACCTACTTTTGATCCAGAACCCAGGGAATCCCTAGGGATCCTACTACACTGGTTACATCAGCAAGCAGCAAAGGCACTTTCATCAGCATTTTTAAATCTCCCAGCTATCTCCCCCTTACTGTGCTTTGATTTCCACAACAGGCCTGTCTCAGAGCACACTGATCAGACCCCTTTCAGCTGAAGATAAAGCCAAAGATGTGCTTCAGCCACTAACAAGCATTCAGTCTACAGGACCAGTGTGTAGCTAACATGAAGTCCCCAAAACCACACGTAGCACAGAGGTCAGAGCAGGTTATTTCACTCAGCAGATCCACTCCTAATGGAACACACTACTTGCTGATGTATAAAGAGTCATGTTCAACCACTGCACAAAGGGACAATGACAAGTGAGGATAAGGCTGATTATAGTCAGCCAAAATCAACTGTCAGGCCCTAACAAGCTTGTGATGAAGTACAGCTAATGTAATTATCACCTTAGGGTCCACAGAGAAGTGCACTGATAGAGTAGAAGACAAATGGGCTCGTAAGCAAGAATCAGAGTAAAAAGCAAGGATTTCCAAACTGAAAGCTGTGATCAGCTCAGCTGTCTGGTGACAGTGAGAAAAAGTGCAGTTAGCCAAAATGTAAGGTAATGCAGCCCACAGAATGTAAGAGAGCAATTCCTTGAATAAGGAACACAAAACCCACTGTTTTTGCTAAATAACATAAATAGAAACTGGTAGTTCCTTAACTACTTTGACAGAAATAACCATTAGAAGACCCATCTTTCTTTAACTTCATCTCTTTTCTGTCTTTCCCCTGATCTCATATTATATTTTTGTCATGAAGGCTACAAGTTTTTCTACAATTCCAAAGACAGGGATGGTGGGTTTTGCTGTTGACATTACTAGTGAACCACACATGAATTCATAACAGCTCCCACATCCAAAGCAGACCACATAAGAAATTACCCTCCCACAAACATCTTTTTTTCCTTGATATCTGATACCATAAACTTGTTATTTCCCTCATGGATCAGAGGCCTCTGGGGAAAAACAAAGTGGACAAGGATTTCTATGGAAAGAAAAAAATGTACAGTTTCTACAGAAGAACTTTGTAGACCCTTTTACTACATTATAAAGAAGACAACAAAAAAAAATTCCCCTAAAGCATTGTATTTGTAGGTCACCTTTAAAGAGTAAATAACTATTATACCTACTTCATCATACTGAGTTCTGCATATCACATTGATGTCCCTCAGTTCACCTGTCTTTCATACTGAGGGGACTCATCCATCAGCTAGTCATCCACAAGCATGTCGTATGGGGGTGATAGAAGTTATCTTCAAGGTAACTCACTGACATTACTTAATTAAATACATTGAAATATTGCTATTATTTTCCTGTACCACCAGTGGAGACAATGGTAATTACATGGTGATTCCCAGAAACACTTTATGAATCCTCAGTTACTGTGCTATTAGCCAGATTTGACATTATTGCTGTTAGATTACAATGAATTATTTGTAGTAAAATATTTGAAATATTCAGCCACCTTTTCTGAATTATCCAAAACTGTCCATGCTTCAAAGTTACTCAGATTTTTTTTTGCAAAATATCCAATTACTCAGTGATTGAAAAATTCCTGATGATTTTGACTGGGTGATGTCCAAGGTAACAACAAGAGGCAACACACGTCTAAAACTCAGCCATCCTAAATTAATAAGTATCTGATCTTATAAACATTCATAAGACGTGTGGACTCAGAGACATGAATTCCTCACATTTCTATTAGCTTCCTCACCAAAAGGCACATAGATGTAACAAGTGTTGCTTTATTGTTTCTCAGCATCCAAAGCCTGCCAAAGGATTCATACATTTCTAGATTTTGAAGTATGAGAGTGGTTCACTGTTCTGCCTGTCCAATTCCTTCATGAAGTTTCAGCGCAAACCACAACCTTCTTCAAGGGAGCTGACAACCATAAGCATTTTTGAAAATATAAATACCCTTGTACCACTGCAAATCAGAACATTTGATGGGCATTGTGTAATAAGCTCATTCCAGTTGCCACATCCTGTTTATATGTTGGTGCTATTTCTGACCACACGATTTATTGATATTGTATTATGTTTGTTACAAATGGATCTTGCAATTTCTCCAGAATTTTCTTCCTGCTGTGTCTTCCACAATGAGTGCAGTTCATCCCAGGGTGCATCACAGACAAGGTCCTTTCTGGGAAGATTAGCAATGGATGAGAATGTTCAGAGAGAAATTAACGCACAAGGACAACGTACAAGTTACTTTAAAACTTGGAAATAGTTCTGTGTTCCTGAAAATTCAAAATCTCATTTTATCCCCTCATTTTCACTAATTATAATTGCAGGACATAAATCCACACTAGTGTCCCCCAGGGTCTCCTCCGGATATTTTACTTCCATGTGCTGTGAGGCTATTTTCTACTTTCAGTTTCCATCTCTCTTATTCTCTCTAACTCCCACTATTTGCTTTACCACTTCTCTGCTAAGCTTCAGGTCCCAGCAGACTCTCCCACTCCAGTGCTTTATTTGCTTTAATATGCTTCTTGCCTGAAAAAATGTTATCTGGTTTTCTCCACTTCCACTAATTTTCTTCTTCTCTTCATCCTAAACATCATTATTTCCTGAAGCACATTAAGCCACCTGAATATTTAACTGCCACAGCACAGCCTCACCCATGTACTTCATTTTAGTTTCTGTTCCCTTTTTCAAACCTTTCAGCGTTTTTCTACTTCATGTCTGAATTACCAGTTTAAATACACTGCAGCTACTGATGACCCTGGCAAACAGGAATATTGAAACACTTCTGCATGGCCCTTGGATGCTCTGCCCTGGTCACTCATCCAGCAATAGTGAAGTCCAACCACTGTACTCCACCAGACCCTGCACACAACTTATGGGGCTCTCTCCGGCTTTTATCGATATTGCCCATCCCTGGAAACCTTTAAGAGTCAACAGAGATTTTTTAAAAGGTATTTTCTAGATGTTTCCTCTGCTAGAGCAGTCACACTCTGTGTTCCTAATCGCAGTAGCTTTGCCACAGTGTCTGCTTTTCCTTTACATAGTGCGACATGGTTTACTTCAGGGAGTACAGGCAGGGAATACTTATCACCTGCAGAAGTGTTATAATCATTTCCTCCTGACATTTTATGCTATCAAGTGGTATAAACTATGATGAAATGCCATCATTCAAATACTGCAACAAAATGAAGCCAACTCCAAACATGAGCTGACTACAGAGTATGTGGAAAACACCCCCACTTTATCAGCAAATAGTGGAAAAGTAGTTGATAATTTATGTCATAGCATTCAAAGTCTCTGAAGTCATACATTATTCATGGAAAAAGTCATCTACTTGTGTCTTTAAAAAAGACACATTAAAAAGTACAATGTTAAAAATAGATGGCATTTTATTGGAGATCATAATTATTTTAAAAGTTGGCAACAGGGCTTTTTAGTTCCTAAAATGACCTTTCAAGATGAAATGAGGAAAAGAAAAGCTTCTCTGAGGAAGAGCTATGAAAAACTCCAGTGCATAAAGAAGGTATTCATCTTTAATCTGAATTTTAGTATACTCTCCAATGAGAACAGAGGCCAGTAAAATCACATTCAGAAGTATTACTTAGTAACAGTGTAGGTCTGCTGAATGAAAGAATTTGGTACCTTGTTGTGTCAAAAATTGTCACGACACATCTGTAATGTTGAAATGCAAACTTTGCCTGGGCAGTAAATGAGAAATGCACAAATATATTGAAGATCATAAACATGAGCAGAAAGCAATCCCTGAGTACAATTTACCTGTCTCAATGTTGCAACATATATTATCGCTAAACAGATTTGCTTTCATTTCCTTTAATCAATGTTCACTCTTCTGCTTACTTTCCTCCTAAGCAAAGACCATGCAAAAATATTAGTAGTGTTATAATTTAAATCAACAGTAAAAGCACAGTTAGAGCTGGACAAATAACCGGTCAAAATTATGCAGCAAAGCAGTTAGCAGCTCTAAATTTCCTTTGACTGACCCCTCCCTGCACTTGCTTCATTTTTTCTGCAGTATGTTATGGATGGTCACTCTAATGAGAGAAACCACCAGCCATGGGACAATAAGGGTGGCATGCAAAGGTATGATGCCAACTGATTACTTAGCCCTTTACCTTTATTCTTTTCCTGCCTAAAGCAGAGCCAGCTCCTTAGAGGTGTTGCAGAAAAGGCAGAACTCAAAGAGCATAGCAAAATGCATACTCAAAATGCATAGCAAAAGGAAGTAGTGAGTTCCCTTGTTAAGGCCAACTCCAGGAAAGTATCCTTGTTCAGAGAGGATGTTAAGTACCTTGTTAAAGCATGTTGAGGCTGATGGGAACAAAAAAACGGCTTAAAGTTAAGCATATTGTTAAATGCTTTCTAGACTTAAGCTATTACTGCCTTTCTGACTAGTGCTGTGCTCCTGGAGGCCATTTCATTCCTTGGAGGCAGTGCAGAAAGAGGCACAAGGCTCTTGTCTCTGCAAGGAAAGGATAAGTCTTTGCCCCAGTGCACTTCTCCACTATGTTAACCAAGTTCCAGAGGAGAAACCAAGTACTCTTTATTTCACCTTTATTTACATTTATTCCCATGTTTATATTTAAAAAATCTAAATCAATGCATTAATTACACAACTGCTTTCCTCTGGAGAAGTTGCCTCCTGTTTACAGCTGCCTAAATGGGAACTGGGAACTCCATAACACAGTATCTTCAAAAATGAATGAGAACAGAGATGCAATGAGCAACCTACTGGCTCCAAAGAGAGAGGACTTAAAGCAAAATAAATGTGGGACACAATCAGCATGTTCACAAAATCCAGTCTCCTGCTGGATAGCTAACAGGAACTATAGTGTCTAGCGGATGTCTAATATCCCTACTAACAGCAGTGATCAGGGTAGCAAAGTCTGCAGGCAGTAGAGACAACATGAAGGCAGTAGGCACAGCACACATGGCTACAAACAGATATTACAACAACTTTAACCTCTGCCTTCAAAAAATACCACAAATTCTATATTTTGTTATTCACAGGAAACATTCAGCATGAAAAGGTATAAACATAGCTTTAATGCAACAATATGGCATTGTCAGCTCTTGGTAATAGGTTTAATTTTAACTCAGGAAAGCCACAAAAACAAATCAAGCTTTTTGTCCCTTTGCATTCTTATGGTTGCAAATGAGATTTCCAGCAGCTTAAATTCCAGTGTATGGTGGCTGCACATTGAATCATTAATTACCTACCTTCTGGTAGAAAAAAAAAAATAAATCAGATTGAAACCCTAAGCTGCGGTTTGTATCTTTTTAAAGAAATCCCATTTGTTAGTTTCCACTTCAGAACATTCAGAAATGCTTGCCTGAGGGGAAAAACCCCTAAAACTAAAAATGTCATTGCAGTAGTAGGAGATGGGCTTACCTCCCACTATGTTTTAAATTCAGTGCTGTATTTCTGGCCCTCAAACCCATCTTGTGCAGTGACAGGTCTGAGCTGCAATATTGAACTTACACAGGTTTGGAGAGCCAAAACTTTACTTTCCCTAGCATAGGTCAGAGCACAACTAAAAAAGATGCCTGTAGGGAGTGGTTAGGAAAAAAGGGCAGATGAAAGCAAAAGGGTGCTTAAGCTCTATGAGAGAACATGAGGCTTTGAAAGTATAAAGAAAACATTATCATTTTAGAACAAAGAAGAAAGTTTTTCCTGCTATTTATGTTAGTGTGTGTGCCAGGGAGAGCACTGAGCACTCAAGGGTCTCTGTGTTAAGCACTGTGTAAGCCCACAAGAAGATAGTCCCATCTTTGGAAAGTTTTCAGTCTGGGCCCTTTCCTCCTCTGCCTTTTGCAAATGTTGTAAAGCTATACCTCCTCATTTAATGGCAAAGAAACACTGTCAAACTAGATAAAGCAAAATGCCTGCTGTGCTTACCATCCCTTTCAGAATACATTTTATAATCCACAACAATAAAGTATAATTTATGCATTTTTATCAAACCCTGCATTATTTTAATGACATCTGCAAAGATCGAATTGCAATATGTTCTGGGAGATATTGTTTTGCCCTGAGTTCATAAAATGTTATACTTTTCAGTTAAATCTCCTGCCACAATTTCATCTGCAGTTCTGAGTAATTTTTTATCTATCTTGCCAGATCTTGTTTTGAGTAGTAAGAGTTCTCAAAGCCAGATGATTTGCAAAACTTTCTTCAGTTGTCTGTGAATATGTATTTAAAGCAGGACAGAATCAATGACCATGGCTCATTTATTGTGCATCTTTCTTAAAAAGACATGTAAAAGAGGCCTCAAGAAAAAGTCTTTTCATAAGTTTTTAATTTATTTAAATAAATCTTACCATGATGGAAGACTGTGCTCAAACAAAAGCTTTTCTAACTTTTCTGTAGAGTGCTAAAAAGGATTTCCCACTGAAAAATAGACTATCCATTGTTCTCAAGAGTATTTGCTTCTGTCTCAAAGGAAAACCAGGTACCTAACCACTTGGGTCAGCTCAACACTGAGTAGGTGAGTCCTTCATCCTTGTCCAAATTACTGCTGTATCTCAGCAGGTTCTCATACTTTTATCCACTGATCAGGGACTATCCACTGTTTCTCTGTGCTGTTGCTCCAGGGCTCTGCTCTTCCTAGATGTATTTGGGCAAAATTCACGTGTTCTTCTGAGCTCCTGAAGCAGACTGTGAAAAGTGGATGAAGTCAATGGTTGTTAGCAAAGAGGCCAGGTCATTTCCATGAAAGAAAGAGACGCTGGTAGTCTTTAGTTCTGCTTGGATGAAACCATCTGGGACTAAAAGAATGCTTGCTCTTGGATCAATACTTCAGGCAACGCAATTTTCAGCAAAAACTCTATAGAAGCCAAAGTTGTTTTTGCAATGAAAACCTGCCCAGGGCAAGGAGCCTGCCTCTAATTTCCTTGCAAAATTCACTGTATTTAGACTGCACTTCCAGGGAATGCTCTGAACTGAAGAGATTCATCCTTTATTTGGAGCTGTTTAGCCTGAGCTACAGAGTGAACCTGTCTGGATTTTCCTTCTGATAAGCCAGTCAGGACTCTACCAGAACACCAGAGTAAGAGTGGCATGCTAGAATAACAATAATGTATTCAGTTTATCAGTTCACTCCTGTCTCACTTCCCCCACTCCCCATCACTAATCTGACACTGAACCCTAGTCAAGAGAGTAGGTGCTGTCTCTACACTAGTGTGTATACATTGAATATGAACACTGTAATTAAGGAAGAATTTGCTGGCAGTTTGCAGTAGCTACTGAGGCAACTTCAGAAAAAAAAAGGTTGTTTATTAAAGAGGTAGTTAAAACAGCTGCTTTGCTTTATGACTCATACACAAACAAGTATAGGTGTCTTTATTGTTGTAATAGAAACTGTAAGAATTTTAGAGCTAATGTTATCTTCAAGAAAACTATATTAGGAATTTTTGAACCACTAGGAATACAAAAATGAAGCATTTTTCTTGCTTTTTAAGATATGATGTCCACACTTCTTTAATTCTTCTGAATAATAAAAATCCACACATAAATATGTTCATGAGGAGGTAATTCCATCCCTGGCTTCTGAGACCTATAAAACAAGGCAACTCTTCTTTCCTGGCTACAAACATCTTAAGATCAAGTTATACAACTAGACATAGTTGAACGTATATTTGTGGTTAAGTCCATTTAAAATGATTTGGGTATAGGAAAATATATTTGGAATGTATTGCTGGTATCTAAAAATGTAAAATTAATATCCCAGTGGTATAAACAGAGAGCAGGAATTTCTGTAAGGCAGTATACTGCAACAAGGTCTCACAGGCAAAGAGCAGGAGTAGGTTAAAAGTGGAATAGTGCTAGGGGAGGTGAGGTGGAAGACGAGTTTATGAGGTGATGGCACTATTTTGCCTAAGCCCATATAAAGGTGAATGGAGAAAAGAGCTCTTTTTCAAAGGGGGCTTCAGTATTTCAAAATGTATTTGTGTTCCTAACTGGATTTTACCTTTTCATTGTCAAGAAGGCAAGGCTGGCTCCAGGGTAACTTACCAGGAGCATTAGCTGCCTCAGAGACAAGATCCTGTAGAAACAACTACCAGGAGAACATTGGAATTCAAGGGAGAGGGGGAAAAACTGAACAGATATAGGTACAAATGCACATACGCACACTGCCAATTGTAAATGGCTTCCATTGTTCATGATCCCACTCCTTTATTCCCTCCATAAAAAAATTATGCGACCCAACTATTCATACAGCATTTCCAGAAATTTAATAGACCATATAGATTAAACTCTGAGGGCCAAGCGCTGGTGTCAGATACACCCAATGAAACCCCATCTGAGAACAGAATTTGGCTCAGATTCAGCAGGCAAGTGAAAGGGTTTTTTCCACTTTCAGAAGAAACCCAAGTATGTAAAGTTTATAGGTACTAGCAGGAGAATAAATCAATTTAAGTCCATGTCACACCATTCTTTACAGTTTTGTAACAAGGTGTACTTTGTTAGATTTTAATCTGCATACATTTGAGACAGCAAAGCTCTTCAAAATCATCTTTTAATGGCATCGCAATTTATAGACAGTAACTAATTTCAAACTTCATAGCACTTGGCTTTTATGATTATTTCAAATCATTTAAATGCAAATGAATTTCCAGAGAGAGAAAACATCAAATGCCCTTGAGTGGCAACATGTAATAGAACTGCGAGCAGAAATCACAGTAGGAATTTGAAGCAGTGTGATAGGGTTTGACGGGAGGTCTGTATAAAAGTGTTTGCCTAAATCCAATTTACATTTCATTTCACATTATATTCTATTTACCCATTTTGTCATTTTAATATGACTTATTTACTTAATCCTGCTCTGAAATCCAATCTACTATCAAGAGCAAATGTGGAATTCTGGTCAGGATAGGACTTACAGTTATTTTGCATTTTAGGACAATGGGAATATAGTTTCTAAAATAAAGCTAGCTTGCTTTTCCCCTACAGATAATAATGTTACAGCACCATGCAGCCCAAAACATTTGTGCATGCCTTAAATAATTACACTTCTTTCAAGCTAAGCAATTGTTTGCCTACTGACAGAGTAATATTTCCTGGGAGGCATTGCTAAGCTACAGTACATACAAAATATTTGGACACAGACTGCTGAGAAAGATCTGAACTATTCTTAATGTGATTGCACTCAGAAGGATGAGAACTGTCCTGGAACTCCCCATTCAGCAGCAGTTACAACGAAGCACAATGTGTTTTTTTCCAGCCAGATGGACTTGCAGAAGACAGCAAGAGCTGGTCTACCTTTAGTGCTTCCCGGAATAAGCAGTGCAAGGAAGGACCCAGCAGCACATCATATCTTGGTATCATCCATCCCTCTGGCAACATCCAACCTTTAGGTTAAGAAATGCACATATCCCATTTTGGTTTTCCCCTGAAAAAAAAAAAATCTATCCATTTGCAATTGGAAAGTGACCAAATGCATTCTGGCCTGCCCTATTCCAGTGCAAATAATGGCCAGACTTCGCGAACGAAGATCTGGGGAAGGTCTTTGTACGCCTTCCAGCCTGCGCATTGGATTTATTTTAGGTGGGACACAGTGCGCGCAGAACTGAGCCCACCCTTTAATCCTAAGGTTCATCTGCCAGGGCCAAGCGAGCTTGGACAGTGGCAGCGAGGTCCTCAGGACGTAGGTGGATTGCCTTACAGGGCTAACGGGTTCCACCTACCCGGGGAGTTTCCCCAACCGGGAATCGAACCCGGGCCTCGGCAGTTACAGTGCCGTATCCTTAACCACTAGACCACCAGGGGCTCCCAAAAAGGGCTCGTCCGGGATATGCTACACTAGAAATTACAGCAAGATAAATCATGGAATTTAGCATTTTTACAGGGGCAGAGATGATGATGCAGTTTGCACAGCTTGTGAGGGGATTTGACTATGGCATGGGCCAGACTTACATATGAAACTAAGATATACATGTCTGTTCTGAGGAAAGGAGAACTCCAGTGACTAAGAAATCCTAATGTCTCCAAACACCTGTTTTCCAGGCCCAGTATGTGAGTGAAAATGCAAAACTACACCTTAAACTCACTAATTCCAGCAAATTTATCCTGAAGACCTCCTATTCTACAGGAGAGGAGAATGGGACAACATGAATTTGTGCTGCTGCTGGTATCTGAATATTTTTTTTATTTCCTAGAGGTGAACTGCACTATTTAAGACTACTGTAATGAAGTAAAAAATTTAGATCTCACGTGTTTCCAAAATCTGTCTTTTTAAAGATAACAGAAGACATAAATACCTTCAGATATTCAGGGCTATTCATCATTCTGTGCCACACTTCCAGCACATAGTTTGCAGAAATCCATGAATATTTTTATTCCTTATCAGATATAAATTACTGATACAGCTGGTACAATGTTTGTTGGTGGAAACTCCTATAGTCAAGTAAACTGAGTGATGAATTTGAAGGAAAATAGAAATAAAATATTGTGCTTGGGATACAGAGATTACTAAAATTGTGCTATTCCAACAGCAGCCAATTTCACAATCAAGATGTCTTTTCTATTGCAAAGGCAATTTTTATATGCCTCCTGCACATAAATGTCACTCTTTTGTTTCTTTTATGTTTCTTTTTCATTTATTTCATTAATTTTGTATAAATTTTCTGTGAGGAGATTTCTAAGGAAGTATATTTGTCCTCTGTTTAGACCAATTTGTCTTTTGCAAGGGTGACGTAACTGTGTGAAAGCAATAATACAAGGCCTGTTATCAAAAACTTATCTGCACTGCTCAAACAACTAGGCAGTTCATTAGATTTGAATAAGCTAACTTGGATTAGCTTTGGATCTACTGTTTGTCAGGTTAGATTCTGGCTATTTTATTTTTTCATTTTTCAAATTTCTTAGAAAGACATACCTAGATAAAGACCAGTACATTGACTAGCTGTGATCAAACAGTAACAAATCTCTAATAAAGGTTCTGAGTCTTTATTACTACTAGGTACACTTCTACCATCAACTAGTATAGCTCCCCACTTAGCTTCCAGGTTCTGGTGACTATTTGCTGCCATTTCATCAGTGGGGGATTTGCTCGCCAGCTCTGCCTGGGGAATTTCCCTTTGAAAAAAAGTGAGGATGAGGTCTAGGGAAATTGTCCTTTCCAGAGGCCACCCCCATAAATCTATATGACCAGCCTGCAGAGGGTTTTATTCCCAATTCCCTGGTCTTTCCCCAGTGCTCTCTGCCCACACCTTTTTCTCCTCCATGCCCTCCAGCTGCACGCCTGGACATGCAGATTGGAGGGTCTGGCTCTGAGCAGCAAAACCCAGGGCAGTCAGCACCACTTCTAGTGGCAGCGTACACCACATGGAGGGTGAAAAATCACGCACTGCAGACAAAGTCATTATTTGCTGAGATCACTAAATCACAATTTGTGGAGATTTGCAAAAGGCAGTTCTCAGTAAGGAGATGTCAGTCCCTCCACCATGAGGTTATGCTGCACAAAGGCCATAGAGGACGTCTCCTGGAGGACACCTCTGGATCCTGGCCTCAGTCTCTCTGCCTGTAAATAGTTTCAGGTTTCACTCAGTTCTGAGGTGGTTTATTGCTTGCATGCCAGTACTACTCAGCTGACTTCAGCGAAGCTGAATACCTTCAGCCTGAGGTATTTGCTATGAGCATATAGCCAGGTCCCCTTGCAGGCAGGTGAAGTTTCTCAGTGCAGAACTGAAATCCACTTTATAACAGTAGAAAACACTCTTAATACACAAAATAGGTGGAATCTAAATCAAAGCCAAAATCAGTCAGGAGGCAACATAACTCATGTTTCTTTATTTACACACAATACTGAATTCTCGGTTTAATTTCTTCCCCTTTCTACTACTTTTCTTTCCAAGGAGCAGTAGGATGCTTTTGGTAATACCTGAAAGACCCTATCTCTTTTCTTTAAGAAAATAGAGATTTTTCTTCCTGGAACTGTTTATAATATTTTCTGAATTTAGATGTGGCTAAATGGTTAAATGATTAATAAAAAAAAAAAAATAGAAATTTTCACTGTGAATTAGAAACTGCAAAACCCACTTAGACTTTAGGTAATAAACTACATGCACTTAAAGCCAGGAAGCATTGGCTTTAAGTGTTAACATAAGAACAGTTACTTTGCAGATATTTGATACAGTTTTTCCAAACCTGCTGAGTGTACTGGTTTTTTTCCTGTATTTGTAAAACACCTCCTTCCCCGGATATATCAGTATTGATAGGTCTTTTTACCCACAACATAACCACTTTGAATAAGTTCTATATTTTTAGAGCAAATACTTCAGTGCATTTTATACTCTAAGGAAGAGGGGAGAAAACTCAACAATAATGCAGCTGAACTATAATCTTAAAATGCAGCATGGTTGAGAGACAAAGCTCTAATTTTATGATTGGACAAACAACAGAATGAGGGGGGAGATGTGACAGTCCCGTTTCTATCCCACAGATTAAATATGATGTGGTAATAACAAAGATTGAAGGGAGATATATCAGGGCCAGAACTGAGCAAGTGTCCTACCTCACCACAATATAAAAATAAGGGCCCAACTTCCATGCAGGACATACACATGTTCCATATTTATACTACATTATTTACAAAATATATATTAACATTTAATGAAAATTATTAGGTTGAGAAAAATATCAGTTTGCTGCTCTTCACAAAGATTTGTGCAACAAAAAGACTACTGAGATTATGAGGAACTCACAAAGTGGTTATTCATGTAGAAAAAAAAGACATTTAACAGTTAAAAAATTACATTATATACAAAATCTAGCTGTGTGTATATACATGTGTGACTACACACACACAAAACTATGCATTTAGGAAAAGAAATTAATATTCAGTGTCTGGCAAAATATTCATCTTTTTCTTCCAGTGTAATCATCTTTTTAAACACGGTAGGACCTTTTTGCAGGTCAATCACAGTTTTCGGGCAAGCTGTAATTTAAATCAGCCCAATTCTGCACCTAATATGGATGTTTCACTGAAAAATAATTAAAACTAACCACACTTTTTGCAACTCTTTGTCTGTCAGACATAGACCACTGTTGTGCATGCACATTGTTAATCTCAGGAAAGGAAACCTTGCAGAAAAGACATGGAGGTGACAAAGTAATTTCCCTCAGTGGGTAATCTGAAGAGTTGTAATAAAGAGGCGTTCCCTGCTCATGCCACCTTCATCTCACCTGAACTCCTATTCAGTGACTCACTTCATTGCCTACACCACCCTTTAGGCTAATAATGGAAATAGATAGCTCTACTGGCAAGCAACAGACAGTGTATCAGAGCTATCGACTATATCTCTACTTTTTCAGCAGCAAGATGGTTCAGTTTGTTCATCAAAAGGGTCTCAGCTTGTTTAATCTCCTTTATCAGCCCTGCTTCCCTCTCAGGCTTGCAAAAGCTCCTGCTCCTTAAATTGCTGCCTTCATCTGAGCCAATGCAGTGCATATTTCCCCCTTCTACAGAATGATGTTTTGATGCCAAAGAGAGGGAGCATGAGAGAGAGAAATAATCTTGGCACTTGTTCAGGTTGTTGAGAAGAAAAAGGGAAAAAATCCAGACTGCCAATGGGGATTTCCTCTGTAATAAGCCAGATGGCATCATAGGATGCTTGGGGAGACTGTTTCTGTCTAATTCTCTTCAGTGGCAGAAACTGCCAAGGCCTGGCCTTTGTGGTAAAACTAGTGACTAGCTATTTTATATTCTTTCTCTTTGCTGTGCATGCTGTCCCCACCTGTCACTAATGCCTTTCTAATGCAGCCAGAGCCTGATACAAGCTTCTTCCCTTCCTTTCTCTCCCTCACTTCTGGACTCCAAATAATATTTCCCTTCCACCTATACCAGCAACATGGCTGCAATGTTTGCTTTACATCCCAGTGATATACAAGATAATTTTTTTCTTCAAGTGCAAAACATTTTACATAAAGTGGGGAAAAACAGCTGTGCAATTTCTAAAGGTTGCCATCCTGGCAAGAGACCAAAGCAGGGGTCGATGCACAGAAACAGGGAGTTGGTGCTTTGTAAGGTGCTCAGGAGCTCGAATGTCAGGATAGACAACCTACTTTAAATGCTGGCTAGGGTTTCAAGGATTTTTTAAATCTATAAATCTATATTTGTGCTTTTCTTTTTTTTTTTAATATCTGTGAACTTTGGTGTTTCTGTTGCATTCTGAAATATGGGCTTGATGTCTCTTCATACCAGATGGATAGTAGAGACTCTGTATTCCAAAAAGATGGAAAACCTTACAGAAATCTTGGATGTGATTGCTGTGGGTTTTCTGGTTCCTTAGAGTCAGATCCATAAGCTGTCTACTTACCTTAAGGGCTTGTATATGCACTGTATGGATAGGTTTTTCCTCTCCAGAAGCAGTTCTATCTCGTATTTAGCATGGTGCAGTTAGATATTTTAAACTCAGTCTTTGCTGAGAGCAAATTCACATTTTCCCATAACTTTCTGAAGCTGCTTCTTCCTTTTTGACATGATTCTTTGTCTCCAAGTAGTCATCATGTGCAGATATCTCTGCAGCAGGGTAAAAAAATACATCCTAGAGTGTCATTTCATATGGGCAATAAAGCTGCTAACAGCTGCTGTAGCAAAGGCACTTACAAAACTTTGCATCCAGTGTGCTGGTAAGGAAGGCACAGAGCTAATGCAGAGATGTAAGCTGAGATTCAGGCAGTGATGGCTGGCAAAAACAGGACTGCAGGAGTCATAAAAATTACAACATTATAATCTGATAATGATATGTTCATTGATATACTGTGAACTGGGATAATCTAAAGAGAATCAGAAGTTATTTTCTTTATCTAGGTATAAAATAGCAGAAATCAGGCCTAAAGGATTTTTCCAAGACATAATATTTCATGACTTCTTGGAAGTAAAGCCATGAAGATAGCTGTCTCATTGAGAAGCTGATGAACACCTCAAGACATAAATGTTGGTATTTTTTCCAATTAAACAAAGATGTACCATTTCCAATCAGATTTTTGGATGAATAACAATATTCTATATCACAGTGGGTTTACTTTTTCAACGTATGAGGAGAAATCTGTGGACTGGCAACTGGGAAACGAGAACCAATCTCCCCTTCCTCTCCCCAGCAGCTTTGCATGCCTCTGACAGAGAACAGAAACCAAACGCTGAAACCAAATACTGAATGGTGGCAGACCTGGTCCCAAAGAATCCTGGGGAGCCTCCATCTATGTTGCAGCTGAGACCAGGAGGTACAGATTTGGCAGAAGGTCTCGCAGCAGCACCAAGCAGGGCAGGTTTGGCCATGGGGGAGCTGAATGCTGCCCTGTGCAGCGAAGCAGAACAATGGGCTCCCCCACTGACCAGCACTTTGTCCCCTCAGGAGCAGAGACCAAAAACCCCCACTTTGCGCCCTCAACACTGCTTTTCTCTGCATCAGTCCTGCCATATTACTTGCTGTACACACCCTCAGATGCCTGGGCTCCCCTCCTGTCTGGCCCTCTGCCCACAGCATAGCAGATTACAGTTCCCAGAACTGCTCTCCAGGGCCAGGATAAGCAGGAAACCAGGATTTCTTGACACTGACCTAATACTGGAAGAGAGACTGGCCAGGCAGAACTGATGGGGCCTAAAGATAGCTTAACACTAGCTCTTGCCGAGTGCCTTCCTCAGTTACAAAGCTTTGCAGTCAAAGCATAACCCAAAATCCAAACCAGTACATTTGAATAGGGCAATAACAACAAAGCCATTTTTTTCATTCCCATCTGTGTGTTGAGTGCTGTTTTGTGTTTATGACCCCACCACTATTCAGTACAGATTGCCCATCCCCGTGGTAGGTAATGCCTGCTGTGGTCCCAAGGACCACTGAGAGCTGGTGCTGCCAGCAACCTGTGCCTGTCTCTGCAGGGACTTTCCTGGGCTCCAGGTGATCCCATGTAGTGCCTCAGGAGCACATCCAAAGGCAACGAAAAGAAAATCTTCTCCCCAGCCAACGAGAAACATTTGGGCAATACTCTTGGGCACATGGTGTGACTCTTGGGAATTGGTGCAGGGCCAGGAGTTGGACTCAATAATCCTTGTGAGTCCCTTCCAATACAGCATATTCTGTGATACTGTGATTTTTAAACCCAGTATATTACACACTAGACTGACCTTAACTTTGAGTGAGAAGTTTGCCCTAACTCGAGTGTGCCTGGGTTAGAAGCTACAGGCAACAGCTGGGTAGACTTCAGCAGAATGATGTGTTTGTCATTCTCACAGAGTTTTGGTTGATTAGGTAATGAAAGATATAGTTCAGAATCAGGATAATAGGAATAGCTCTAATACAGTAAATTAGTGAGATATTCCTGGGATATTAATGGAATAAGATGCCAATACCTATGTCAATTTAGGAAAGCTCTCTGTTTTGTCCCAAAAAGATTTTTGCTAATAGCAGTAAAGTTCATGTTGCCACTGCCATAAGATAACATCTATCTTCTAAATATATGCATTTCTACTAATGTGCCCAATACTATTGAACAGTTATGAACCCTTCCATACTCCACACATCTGTGTGTCCTCCTCTATAAAAACAATGCTGATTCTGGAGGCAGTGACCATCAAATGTAAAAGTAAACCCTCTGTTGTGGTAGTTCTCTGTTTCAACTACATGATTATACAAGTAATAACCTTTCAGGAAATTTGGAAGTACATTGCCTCTGAGGCAAGAGAAACCCTTTGTGGAACACAAGCATTTTGAAAAGGAGTATAAATGGCAAAGTCTACCCTTTCATTGTAATTTTTTCATTATATTTTTTCATTTTCATTTATTTGGGCTTGCCTATGGGTACCCATGCATTAAAGGATATTCAGTAGAGCTGTGATCTTGCTAGCAACTGCCAGATACCTGGGAAATGCAAAGTGTCTCACAGAAGCCCTAATGTGGTGAGGGGAAGGAGCTCAGGTTGAAGCTGCATTATCACAATTTTTAATCTGCAGCCTCACTGCTCTGAGAATGCACATAATTCTGATATGTGAACATAGTACCATGAGGCCTCTTATCAATATGTTCACTATGCAAGTGGAAGCTTAGAAAACTTCAAAGCAAACTGATGAATTTCCATAAAAGTGTTGCCAATCCATAATCAGATGGCCAGGAGTCCCCAGTTGCACCAAAGATAAAAACCAATTATATTAATTTGTCCTTGTTTGAACCAAGTACTCATGCTCAAATCAGCAGTACCCATATGTACTAATATCATTCCTTTGCCTGCAAGAGCTGTTTTTCTGCCAGTCCACAGATTTAGGGATTTTCTTCATTTCTGTTTCAAAGAGTGAAAATGAAAAGAGAACATAAAACAAAAACTCAAAGGACTCCGTGCCATTTAGATTGGAGTTATTTTCTTTGGCAAGCCAAAACCTGCCTTTGGCCTTTATTTGACTTTCTCAAAGTCATAGTCTACTGTTTCCTCTTCTAAAATCCAAAGGCAGTGTCTATTGGTGAGATACCATGCCCTTGTTCAGTTGTTTCTAAAGCAACTCTGCAAAAAATACTCTGTAATTTTTCCAAATCTGGAAACTGAATCTTTTTTTTATTACTTGTTCCCACCAGGAAGGATCCAAATCAAAACCTTCCTTCTACCTCAATTTTGTGTTTTAACTTTTCCATGACAAGTGGGGCAGCTGCAAGCCTGAGAACATGGACATTTAATGTAACTCTATTTTTTTTTAAACTCAGAAGGTTTACACCATAGGAGAGCTAATTAAAGTTACTTTGTAGTGAAAAAGAATGCCATAGAAGCATCCAATTTAACTGTGGATATGGAGAAACACAAAGTCTTTTTCTAAGTTTCCTTTATAGAGAAACTTACCAATAAGATTCAGAAGTTTTCTGCAGTTTCATCTAGTTCCCTTTCCCCTCCCTTGCCCATGAATTATTAAACTGGGGTCCAGAAACATTCACTTTGCTGGCTTTGTTCATCTTAGTTGATTAATGCATTTCAAAAAGCCCTTCACCTTGACAGGAGGACACCCAGGAATGAAGGATCCATCTTCAACCTCAGCAGGTTGCTGCCAACCATCCCCTGGTAGAAGTGTATATCCTTTCCTCAGATTCCACACTCAGATGAGGAGAGCTGGAGCTCCATGCCAGTCAGGACTTGAGAAGTGATATGGCAAAAGCAGCATTGCACAGCACCTGCCTTGCATTGCTCAGGCACAGGATGGAACAAGTGTGTCCCACCACAGCACTGTGTACATGAAATTGCTGTTCCTCCTGCCCTAACCTGAGGATGAAGGTAACACCACAATGTCATACAGATGTGACATTTTTACAGTTGTTTACTTAAAGGCTTCACTTTTAATAACTTTGAGAGAAAGATCAAAGCAAAGCAATGGAGCCTCTAGCATTTTCTCCTCCTTCCTTTCTGTACTGGCACACAGAGGAAGAAGGCATTTCCACAAAGTCCTGACTCAAGTATAAAAATAAAATTTACAGTTATCATATTTGAAGGCAGCCAAGGAAAACTGACCTCATGGTATGAGCCCTAAGAAAGCTCAGGAGGGAGAAACTAAAATAATTAGTAGCAATTACTACCAAAATTATGGTACTGAATAGGACAGTGCCTAATAATGAGAGGTCACAATTACTGATGTGCTCTTCTGTATGCTCATTTGTTTTCTCAGTATTGTAGTCATTTGTGTTGTCCTTTCACATAGCAGGATCCCCAGCGCCACACTGTTTCCCTTTTATGAGAAGTTCACAATAAAAAGGGTTCAACATGTTCAGAGCAGCAGTTTGTGCCTTTGGAGGACTTGAAATGATATGGGCTTCTTTTTCAGTCTCTTTGTAAAAGAAACTTTACTGCATCTGAGCTTCATTGTCTTTTACTTTATCATGTTACAAGGGAATATGGCTAAAAGGTGAGCAAAACTGCGTTAATTTATCTTTTCACCCAAATAAATGGCATCAGAATCACTTTCTGTCTTTGTTCAGGCACATAGGCTTTGTGCACACTTAGGAAGATTTATCAGTGGATTTCGCTGATGGAGTAAATTCATAGAATGGTTTGGGTTGGAAGGGATCTTAAAAACCTAGTTGGACCTAGTTCCAACACCCAGTCCTGGGCAGGGACATTTTCTACTAGACCAGGTTGCTCCAAGCCCTATCCAATCTGTCCTTGACCTCTCCCAGGGATGAGGCATCTACCACATCTCTGGGGAACCTGTTCAGTGCCTCACTATCCTCATTGTTAAAAATTTCTCCCTTCTATATAATCTAAACCTGCCCCCTTTCAGTTTAAAGCCGTCACGCCTTGTGCTGTCACCACATGCCCTTGTAAAAAGTCCCTCTCTGGCTTTCTCGTAGGCCCCTTTATTCAAGTTACTGATGGAGCCAATATAGCTATGATGACAAGAAAGTAATTTAATGACATCACAGAATAAAAATGCTTGCACAACAGAATCCACATAAGAATTTTTCTCAAACTAACCATCCTGATAAATTAATGTATGCATTTTTGGGACTTGAAACTCAAGATTGACTAGAGAGGTCACCTGTACTATCTGCCTACTCTGGTACATTGCTACAGATATATGGTAACTGCAATTTGTAACACTGGTCCAACAGCAAATCAGCACAAAGGCATTTTGTTACTTGAAACTTCTTAATCAAAAAAAGGCATTTTGGGTCAATCCATGTCTCCTTAATCAAAATGTTTTCTTCCAGCACAAATACGAAAGTAAACTTCAAAAAGTGATATTAAAATGATACATTACAATATTCTATTCCAGAAAATTCATAACACATTATATCAACTCTATTTAAGCCATTTTTCACAGCCAGGTCTCATTCAAATCAATATTATCTTGAAGGACATTTTGATTTCAGCATCACAGCATTTTCCAGAGGACAAGTATTAAAAAAAAAAAAAAAAGTGTTACCATATTAATTATTCTTGCTTTAGCTAAAAGTGGACATAGCATTAAAAGAACAAAACAAAACAAAACCACAATAAGCATAGTGCATTACGTTGTTTAGAGAGAACAACAAAATTCTTAAAAAAATCTAGAAGTCCAATGCAAGCTATTCCCAGACAAAATTACTGTCTGATATGGTCTAAACAAACAGCAAACTTCTTTCCTTTCTGCAGGGGTGAGGCAGTAGTCCTCTTATAGATCCATATGTGTCTGCTCAGTCACCCCTCTTCTGGAAGATACAGCCTCCACCAGAGGGCTGGTGAGGCAGGTTGTCAGAGCACTCTAATTTACTTTAGGAAAAATCAATTAAGATAGCCTAAGTGACTTTAACTGGGAAATTGCTGAGGACAGTAATCACGACTGCAATCAGTGATGACTACATGAGAACAGCTACTTCTTCCATCAACACATTTGTACCAAAGCGGGCATCTCTCCATTGCTTCAGCATCTGAGCCAAAGCCCACTCAAGTCAAAGATATTTCCAGAATTAAAAAAGTAGAATGTAACTCGTGTCCAATATTTGGCTTGGAAACAATGCTTCTCAAAGCACTTCTTTATCACGCTTATATATATATATATATTCTGTTGCCTGGGTACTCTTGTGATCAAGTAACCTAGACTGAAAGAGAATGTCTTGATAAAGTCAACATTGCGTGTCTGAATCAGTACTACAGAAAACAACAAATGTCACTGCTGCTGCTTCTGCCACTTCAGCACCATTTCAAAGGTCACTAATTTCTGGAGAACCTGCCATAAATAGCCTGCATCTCATACAGAAATGTTCTGCCAAAATATTAACTCAGAGTTGCCTTATATTTTCACCTTCAGTCATCAATACTTTTTGACAATCCTTTGCTAGAACATGCTTTCCATCTTAACACCTTATTAATTCCGTGGCTACATCTTTCCCCATACTCCCACAGCAATGGCAGGACTCTCACTCAAGTTTCACTGACACCAAGAAGTGGAAAACACTCTTCCCAGATGGGAAACTCTCTTTGTAGTGATGTAGCTCCTGTTGACAGAGCTGTGCTTCTGCCTGTTCCTCCCCAGAAGTTAAACTATACTGACAAAGACCTTTTTTATTAGTTTAAAATGAGTCCACACTAGTACTTTTGACAGTATTGAAACGGTGGAGAGGAAAAATACTTGCATCCAAACCCAGTAGTTCAATTCAAGCAGAGACTTCATGGCCTCAGTTAAGCAGCAGGTTTAATTTTGTCTCTCTCTCACAGGCACCCTTGATGGTAAACACAAAAAATGTCTCCTCTGAGCACCAACACAAATAGGGCACCTTGTAGTATCGCTTGCTACATGTGACAGCCTTTGCACATGAGAAAACAATCTAAGGAGAGAGAAGGCTGGTCCTTTTGCACATATACCAGCTGAACTACCTGTTTCAACAGAAAGTGCACATGTGTGTGTACCTGCAAGAACTAGAGAGAGAGAAAGCACGAGGGCGAAAATATCTCTTCAAGCTTTACTGCAGTCGGGCAGTAAGTACTGCAGAGGTTGAAGCACTGGAATGCAGCTAGACATCCCCAGATGCAGAAACCTCCCTCATCTGCTGCCTGGTGGAACTGCTATACAAATAGAAGGACTGTCTTCTGCACATTGCTGCTTTCTGACCTCTGTGGGTAAAGATGATTTTACCACAGCCAGCAGAAGCTTCCAAAGGAGGATATTTTCAGAGAAACAAAACGAGCACAGTAATCCTAACAAACACTGGAAAACATTACTGAGCAGCACAGTAAACACTGAGCTGGAATAAGTGAAGAGCTTTGCTTCAGGGAAAATACTGTGAGTAAAAGAAAAGTCAGAAGAAAGCAGCCATTTAGAAATTGTATTATTAGATGCAGATATATCTTCAGAATATAATGAAACAAGTACATAAATCCCACATCCTGCACCTCAATTGAGAAAATATGAACCTTGTTGTTCCAGAAATATAAAGGCTTAGAAGGATCTCACTGGATGAAGCAGGTATATAAGACCAAATAATTATACTAAAAAAAAAATTGAAGATGTTTCTTTGGAACATTTCATACACTCTTTTCATGCTTTAAAAAATTCCTACCACTAGAAATAATGTAGGGGATAAAATTCAAGACATAAACTCTAAAAAATATGCTACCCAAGGGATGAATACTGTAATTCTCTAAAACTTGTTATGATACTTAATAATGTGGCCTACCTGGCATCAACAGGACTAACCCAGCAGGCAGAGAGCAAAATCTGTACCTTAATTTCTTTTCTTGCTTAAATTAAAAGGTTCATTTTCTGTAGGATTTTCAAGGTCCTTGTAATCTTCTGACTTAGCCTTGAATTTTTCATTTTTTCTGCTACTGAGCAAAGTCTTGTTTTCAAATTGGCAGCTTTGTTCTCTTGCCTCGATGAATGATTGCAGCAACTTAAAGCCTGCAATGAACACAGCAGTGGTTTAGGCAGAAAGCAAAATACGAGTAACAAATAAATGTATCATGTAATTTCTACTGTCATACTGCCCCTCCCTTACTAAATGCCCTTTTCCACACCCTTCATCCCACAATTAATGATATATTTTCTTCCTGTTGCTCCTTCTTCCAGGAATGCAGCTAAGGTTCAAGGTGCTTTTGGGGACAGCAATATCACAGTGGAAAGGTTTTCACTCATTTCTCAAAATCACCGAGCTCATATTAAAAATATCCTCACATGCATTCATTCAGCCTACATTTCTCTTGTTTTCTGTTCTGTTTCCCCTGTTGAAGCTGGTTAAGATACTGAAAAAATTATTTGAACAAGTGGAAAATATTGAAAGTATTTCTTTAAAGTTCATCTCTGTATTCAGCCTTGGTGTCTGAGTTTTGCTGACTCAGGTTTGCCCATATAGTGGCTAACTTGAAGCTTTTCAGCTACTGATTAGTCACAGGTAAGACTTTCATACAGTTGAGTCAGCTCTCACTTACCAAAAGATTTGAAGTAAGAACTATGAGCTGTGCTTAGAAAGCAACACAGACATCTTGTGTTCAGATCAGACCCAAATCCCTGAGCTAGGCAGCTAAGCCCTCAGTGCAATATGGTAAGTACTTTGGACTGGAATCCACAACTCTACTGCAGCTGTCAGCCAGAAAAAGAAAAGTTAAAAATGTGTCTTAAATCTCACCTTTAAGGTGCTCATGACAGACACAGCATCACAGACTTTTTATTAATTTAGATATTTTTGTGTTTCCTTGTGCAGATAGACACGGGTGGGAATTCTCTGTCACTTCCACAGACACACCAGAAGAAAAATGGCCACAACTGGTGACCTAGCTTGGTGGCAAAATTATCCACCAAGGACACTGAAGATCTATGCTCCAATTTCCTAACTTAAATTTTTTTATGTGTTGCATAAAGAAGCAGGAAGCAAGCCCATAACTCCCTTCACCCAAACAAATGTGAGTCTTGGGCAAGAGAATCAAGTTGGGGCTTGCTTTCTTTTTGATTCAATAACTGTTGAATTAATCCTTGAGCAGTGGCACAGTTTCAAAAGGAGGTGGGGATGGTGCCAGTGCTGCAGAGTTAGCCATAGATCTAATCCTCTTGAGGTGGTAGGAGCTGGAGTCCAAGAAGGAGACCATCAAGACTGTGCAGACATTGATGACGTTTCCCCAACTCACATAAGTGCTTCTGAGAACCCAGCACAAGGCCCTGAAAATTGACTCAGAGATCATTAGGGAGCCAGCAGTGCCTGCTACATGGATTGATGTTTTCTGAGAACTGCCACTAAGGAAGCAGGTGCTGGATCTGCCAGCTGCAGCTTTTCCAGATTCTGCTTTCAAGCCAGGATGAATGTTGTTCCAATAATCGAGTATGCAGGCAGCAGAGATATCTGACTAGGATGGGTCCTAACTGGAAATGACGGGCTGCATTGCTTTTTGGCAGGTAGCAGATCCAATGTCATCTGGGCTTCTAAGCAATCTCATCTCTTGCAGGCTCCTCTGAAGTGCAGTGCAGTTAATATTGCAAATAAACTGGAATTCTGGTTGCACAGCTAGAGGAATGTGTCCAACTGGCAGGGAGAATAAATACTTTTCTAAACAGACATTAATCAGTTAACATTACTCTAAAACAAACATTGAGAAAACACAGCACTTTAGCAATTAAAGGTCCAAATTTGCAAAATTAATTAGTGTTTCCCACAGCATAGCGCTCTACTTATGAACAGCTCTATTGTAAATGTATGATGCTCTAATATGAAAAGAGAGCATTCTTATGTTAATTATCTAATTAACTAATCTGGGCACAATTAGCAGCTGAAACAGCAGAGCATTACACTCTCTTCCTTCTTCCCTTCCAGATTCAAGATTGCCTTTAAATATGTACTTTCAAGTGGCAGGGGACCCTGGTGATAGGGCTTGCTACCACATTAACCAGACCTTGGTGCCAGCAGAAGTTCCAATGAGTGGGCACTGAAACAAGAGAGGCAGAAATATCTTTGGCAAGTTATTCAGGAGGGGTAAAGTCAGCTATTTAATCTCACCCCTAAAGCTAGCCAGCCCTCCAGGGAAGCCATCCTTGTTACTTCGCAGAAAGTCAGCATGAAATGCTCAAGAATACAGTTGTCTGTTTCTCTGCCCCTTTGGAAACCCAACACCACTTCACCGGACCTTCCTGACAGTAGTGTTTTCCAAAGGGTGGCTCAGTGGCTATTTTAGAGCTCTGAAAATAGAAAGTCTCATTCATTTCTACTTTGCTGCCAGAGTAGCTATTGACTTCACTAAAGTTTACTGTGTCATGAAGAGAATTAGAGAACTCTCTGCAAATCTCTGACAAAAACTTACCAGGGAGAGGAACATTTGCTGAAACAGTCTAAATCATCCTCAGAGGATGGCTTTGACAATGTCTTAAAGTCCTGTCTAAGCTTCCATCAGGTCTAGAAATATAAAGTAAAATATTCATTTCAATATTTTAATGTTTGTACATTTCTGTATTGGCATTAGATGGCATTTTTTATGTAGGAAACTGGGTCTATGTTTGGTAATTAAAAAGGGCAGAAAAAGGTAACATAACCTGAGACTAACAAGTTCTATACTGAATTGTACAAAATGTTGATCAATTTAAAGTATTTGTGCTTTATCTTCCTTTTTTTGGGGGGCGCGGGGGGGGAGGTGCTTTTAGTGTTCTGTTCATCTGTTAGTTTAGGATTTTCCAATAAAGAAAGAGTTTGAGTAGATCTAGTGCAATATTCTGCTTCTCCCACCTTATCAGTGCTCTCTGAGAAGGGGATAGTAGTCATATACATTTGTCTATGTAGTGCAAGGCTGTTTTTGAGACAATGCTGATCTACTGTGAGATTTACAGTAGACCACAAACGGAATTACGTTGCTCCTTCTTCCGGAAAGAACTGGAGTAGTTCATCTAATCCAATACCAGCACTAAATCAGCTTGTCCTCCTGGACTTGTCTTCTTGAGTTCTGAGCACCTCCAAGGATAGAGGCTCTGGCACCTCTACTAGCCAATGTGCTCCACCTTTTCCTGCTCTTAAAGTGAAAAAAAATTCTTAATAGCTAACTGGAATTTCCCGTCTCCCAAGCTGTGTCTGTTGCCTTTCGCCCTTTCACTCATAAGAGTCTGGATTCATCTTCTCTACAGCCTCCCAGTAGGTAGCTGCAGGCAGCCAGGAGACCTCCCTGCAGCTCTTCCTTCTCTGGGCTAAGATAAACCAGCTGCCTCAGCTTCTCCTTCTACATCGCTTGCTTCAGCCCACCCTCTGGTGGCCCCTCCACGAGTCTTGCTCCAGGTGGTTGATATTTTTCTTGTGCTGAGAAAGACAGAACTGGACTCAGTGGTCCAGCTGACCTCTGCCCAGTGCCAAGTTATGGGGAGTGATCACATCCTGTGGGCTGCCAGCTGCACTTCTGCCCATGCAGCTTCACAGAGATGCTCTGGGTTTAGAAGGTTACAATGCAGCAGTTTGGTGGACAGCTTCTGAGAAATCTGAGCTAGTACTGAGGTTGGCCAAGCCAGAGTGGAGTAGGTCCACTCCAGATGTCCCTCCAGCTTTATCTGGCAGGCAGCTCTGTGCAGCTCCTCAGTGGGCTGCACCCAGGCACCCACCTCTGGCACAGGACCCAGTCCCTGCACACAAGAGCCCAGAAAGTTGCTCTGTATAGACCAGCACAGACTTTGCCCAAAGTCTGAGCACTCCAGACTAATCGCTGCTTCATCCCAGGGGCCACAGCATACCCCACATGAATAAATCCCATGGGGAGAAAAAATGAATCATCTCAGCAGAAGCATTGCACTAATGAAACTCTTAACACAGCCAACCAAAAGCTGCCTTGCATGCCCTCAAGTCCAAGGAGAGGCACTTGCATTTGTCCATACTCTGAGTAGTCATAACCAGAGCCTGAGACTATAAGCAGCCCACGTGGAATGCAGGGGGGAAGGGGGAAAAGGCTAAACAATGGGAAAAAAACCAGAAGACCATTCCCAGACACCATGACCAGGTCAGGTATCCTCTGGCATGTATTGTGTAAGTCAGCTCTTATTTAAAGCTCTCTCTTAAGTCATATGCTAACTTGTTCATAAAGGGTAATCCTGTGAATGATGTTCTTCTGGCATAATAACTAACCTAGAAAAGGACTTATCACGTTATATTTCCTTGTGGAAGGAGGCTGATTCTTCCAGGACCTTAAAATACAGTGTTGGGAACCTATTTTATTTTATTAATAACTTTTGTCAAAGTGAACCATCAGTCTTGACTCTTAAACAATGACTCATGAATTTGCCATGAAAATAATTGCATTTAATGACCTCTAAAAGCAATTTAAAAAAAAAAAAAAAAAAGGAAGGAAGAAACTGTATAAACCACATAAAATTCCACCATATCAGGAATTAATCATAACTGACTCCTAGGATGACAAAGAGAACTGCCTACCTTTGCTGTGGAAGAAATCAGCATACTTAATATATGTTACCAAATGCCACCACATTTCCATGTGTTTTATTTGAGCCTTGTATGATTTGTATAAGTCCATAAGAACCCTTCTGAAGCTCTGCAGCTGCCTCAGAATGTACCATGAGATATTCTGGATATCCTTACTACACTATTTCTAAAGCAAAATATTTGGGTTTGTGGAGGCTTCTTTTACAAGCTACAATGAGCCTAGACACCTGCCAAGTCTCTAGTCAAATAAAGAAGTCAAAACCTCAGATCCTGACTCTTTCAGAACATACCCAGGCTCAAATGTTCATGGTGAACATGGTGAACCATCTGCCATGGTGGCCTCCAAACACCATGTGAATAATTGTCTTACCTACTCATAAGGAATTACTGGACCAAGAATCCTAGAGAATGCTTTATAACATGCCTTCATTTCAGGAAAATTCTCTCCTCTTTTGGGGAAACACAGCCAAAGGTGCTTTAGGGGCACAACATCCAAATTTCAGTCATATCTACAAGAATTTGCCAAACTGAATTTTCGAGACAATGGCACTAGAATGCAGCCGTATGCCTTAGTATGGATTTTACCACTGTATAGAGCCTCCTAAGCCCCACTAAGGAGTTACAAGGACACCATGGCATCCAGTAAGGCATCTGTTTACGAACAGAAAGTCTGTTTCTAGTCTAGAAATGGCCATTTCAAAATTTCTTCTTTATCCGTGCAATTACAGAAAATATGTAGAAAAACAGCACTCTGTGACTTACATTACAAATTGCTATTAAACAACAATCTTTGAATTTTGCTATGCTGAGTGCAAACTTTTATCATCAAACCAGAGGAAAAGTATTTATCATACATATATATAAGGAACATTTGTGACCTGCTTATGGATATCCTGCCAGCTGGAAAAAAAGACACCATGCAGCATTTATCAAACATACAATTTTCTGGTTTATTTCTTGAGCACAAGTCTTGACTTGATGTTTTTTGGTAAAGATCTTCTTGGTGAAATAAATCATGAAAGTACTGAAATTCATCCTCTTTTGGGACATCTGAGTGAGTGTTTCCAAATTCCTTACATTAACACATCCATAGAGTTTGTTACAAATATTACTAGTTTGTGCCAGAAAGGTTATAATAAGATGCTGGCTGGCTACCAAACCACTAACCCTCTAGGACTGGCTTAGGGACAATTCAGTATGTTATTTAATGGAAGAGAGTATATGGCCTATGAAGGCCTGGAAGACTTATTTCACAACGTGGCTTGCTTACTCAGTGATCTTGCTTGGCAGCTCCCTGCTCAGAGTGGGACCCCACCCAGGCCAGCTATGCTGAGCCCAGACTGTCATCTGAGCCACTGACTCTCCTATTTGGCTCAGATTGTTTCAAATTGTATTCAGACTCTCCATTTTGAAATAAAGGCAAATGGTGTGCACAGATATCACCCTTGATATAGGATGGAGTGCTGATGTCCTGCTCCCATTCAGCAAGCAATTATAAAGGCTGCGTTTAGTGGTAAAGCTGAACTTCTGGTAATGCTCACTGACACTTTGTTTTAGGATTTGGGTATTTCTCCTTTTTCCTGAGAGGAAGATCAATACCACACTTTCCTCTTCCATACTTTAATGCCAAAATACTTCCCAGTTTAAAGATATGTTTACAATAATTTTTTTAATACATTCCTGAGCCATGGGGATAACAGAAGCACTGTGGTGTAATGTGCAGAGCATCACTGCTTTTAAACCAAAGCAGGGAAGCAGTGAATATTGCCTTTATCTGGAACTACAAAGGTAGTTAAATAACTGAAACATCAGGTTAATTAAAAACCCTCTTTGACCTAGGAAGATTGTTACTGAGCCCAAATGATCAGATCCCTCTTTTAAGATCACCCACATAAAGAAGATTTTTATAAAAAGACACCAGTATTTTTCTCATTCAAAAAAAAAAAGTGTGCAGATTCCTGCAAGGTGCTTCTGGACTCAAAGGAGATGTCTATGCATGCTGATTCTTCATGCAAGCTAACAATTGCGTTTTTGTAGAATTCTATTTCCTTGAACTATTACCCCTCCTCTCCATCTAACAAGTATTCTTCTTTGATTTAAGATTAAAAGCGGGTTGGTTTTAGGATTATCTTACAGCACAAAGCAAAACTAGTGTCAAGGACCCAATGAACGCATAGGAGGCTGTTATTGATGAGTTATCATGTAATCACTGTAAAGAGGCTGTGTATTCTGCCTTTTCCTCTAACTTTGAATATTGATGTATCTTTGGCTTCTCAGAGGTTTAATGGAACTTTAAAAATTATCCTCTTAATTTTTCTTTAACATCTGCCATATGCTTAATCCAAGCACTCTTCTGATTGACAATACCTGCAAGCCTAATGAAGACTTTCTAGAAATCTTCAGATTTGAGACATAAGTCAAGGACATCATGGACTGAAATGAGAAAAATGACTACCAAGACCTCAACATACCTAGCATTCAACATGGTAACCTTCAGCAGCCAGAGGGGAGAAAATTCAGCTCTCCTCCTTCAGCAATCCATATTCGGAGTAGTCGCCTGCCTCTTTTGTCTCCCCTGCTAAATCAAAGTTACTTTTATTCTTGTGGTATAGATGCTACTGGAATAACTGACTTTAATATACACATCCCTCAAGAGATGTTCACCACTAAACCTTTTTTGTCTTTATTTCACTAACTGAAATCTGTGAAATAGAAATGAACCAACACTTGTGCAACAGATTAAGTCTTCCATGGATTTGTGTTCTGTTTTACTGGTGTTTAAGCCATACTTTGATATTAGTATTTTGGAACCAAAACGAGGCAATAAGCAAGACAATATATTTCAGCTTATCTTAGAGCAGCAACTCTAACTCCCTAAAAATGCAGACTAATGCCTCTTAGAGAAGGAGAGAAGCCTCATAAACACTGCTCCTACCTTGTTCATCTCCACTATTGAATGCTCTCTCCATTCTGACAGCCATGGGAGCAGAGTGGTGTTTATTTTATGTCAGTAGGAACATGGGGATGAGATAGGGTAGATGGGAAAGGGTCAAAAGGCAATATCTGCTTGCATGGTTACAACCATCTGATTAATTTGATTAATCCTCTTTCTCATGTCTGGGCAATGGTCAGCTGAACCGTTGCAAGTAGCTGAATTTTTTCAGCCGTGCAGAACTGCAGAAAAGTCTGTGTTTTCTCAGTCCCAGCAGCTCAGGTGAAGCCATTTTTAGATTTAAATTTGAGAAGCTCATTTATGAGTGAGGAAAGACTTCTGCAGTTAGAAGCAGAACAGAGATCAGGGTAATCATGCCTGGGAGAGGGGCAGGTTCTGAATACAGACATCATGAGCAAGCTTGGCTCAACAGGTGCTGCAACACCCCTCTAGAAGACATTGGGAGGATTCAGCTTTGGTGGAGCTTGTTGTGAGGATAACAGGAGGGAGAACAAAGCATACCAAAGTCTTTGGTTCTATGGAAGCCAAGGGACTACAGACAGGAGCAGAACAAGAGACTGACCTGGGTGTGGAAAACCAGCAGGATGGAGTCAAAAGTATTACACCAAGTAGGAAGGGGCAGGTGGACATCATGTAAAATGCAGAAGATGCCAACTTTGAAAGTCACAGTGCATGTCTGGCTGTGGCAAGAGCACTTTCAAGGAACTAGCAGCAGTGATGTTCTTTGAGTCCACTCCCATGCAATGGACATCCGTACCCTATTCAAATATTCCTTCCCCACTGTCTACTTAAAATCCATTGATTTTTCCCTAATAGATAGGAAAAATTGGAAAATATTGGAAAATTCTGGTGTGAGTCCAGCAATCTTATACATTCTCCAGCTATTTTATTTTCCAAGTAATCACTGTTCCCCAGACTCAGAGCTCTTTTGATAATAAGGAAACAGCAGTAGGGACATGCCTGTTACAACTACTGCCTCATGATGTAGGGCACACAGGTTGCATGAGGCTGTGTCTACATTTTTCTTCCCACTTTTTCAGTCCTGATGCCTGGTAAATCTGCATCTGAGATAAACAGATAAAGCACTGCTATAAAAACATCTCTCAGTACCAGAGGGATACAGAAATCAGTGGAACGCCTATTTTTCTTCTCATTCTTTCCATCTTTATGTCCAATCCAAAATAAATAAAATTTTTTAAATATCCTTGAAGTTAATGACATTTTTCCTAGCCAGTTCAGCCTTGAAATAGTTAAATTGATATTTATGTAATTCATCCTGACTCTGCAGACTACCATCACCCAAAGAAAACTTTTCCTTATATAAGAGGGGAAGTTTATGTAGCTGCAGTCTTGGATTACATTGATTCATTCCTGAGGCAATACAGATGCCAATTATATGATACACATACCATACATCTTAAATTCTCTGTAAAACAATCCCTGAGAAATAATTGTTACTGTCATCTTAGCCAGGCCCTGAAAATACAGCCAGCACACTTCCTTGTCTGTTTGTACAAAACTAAACTTCTCACATGTTTGGTAACATGTTCATTCTTCTGTGTGTATTAGTTATGGTACAGCAATGGATTTACCCAGGTCTGTAAAAATACATTAATTTCTTTGCTAAGTACCACTCACCCTATATGTTTCCATATCACTTGAAGTGTTAAAGTAAGTGCTCGTCTTCCTCTCCTCCTCTCTTTACATTAGGGCTTCATTTGACCCTCTGGGTTTTCACTAAACTTTTGTGATCAGTTAAGTGCACAGGACTAAAAAATAAAAACTTTCATTTCACTATAAAATAACAGGACTTTTTTCTAAATCCAAATAATTTTCATAAAGGTAGACAAATTTTTGTCCTTCAGTCTGTAGAGTCTGATCGTTAGATGACTAACCAAGGCAACTGCAGTTGCATGAGGCTTTTTTTATAATATGACCAAGGTGGTTTTTCAAACTCTGCTATCCAACTGCAGATGCTTTACCAGGTTTAAAAAGTACCATTTTGTCTCACCTATTAATTGTGTAGGAAAATCTACGTGATATCTTAGTAAATTCACGTTCATATTAATGTCATCCTTGCCACTGGGAATGTCACCAGTCTATATCTCTGCACCACTCTCCAAGGCAGCATCATAGCCTCTTTTGTTATGCCAACAGAACATAACCACTAACTAGAATTTCAGTTTTTCCTTGTGGTTTAGCTCATAACAAACTTTAACTAAATAGCATTCTTCATAGAACTGTCTCTAAACCTCTAAATCTTCATATAATCATCGTAAGAAGTGGTAGCCTACAAACTGCTTCGTGTTAGGAAAAAAATATTAGTAGAACACTAAACCCACCTGAACGAAATCAGCAGACACATGAGAAAACAAATTATATACAGCCATACTCTCAATTCTCTTCCATTGTTTTCTAAGACAACAGTCAAAATAATTAATGAACTCAAAAAGACTTTGAAACTTGCCAAACACTACTCTGTAAAATTACTTTTCATTTTAATCTAAGACCAATACTCATAACTAGCTGTAAAACAACCCTATTCTGATGAAAATTTCTCAAACTTCCCCTCCTAGCAGCATCCTAACTTTGTTAAAGTCATCTCAGAGGTAAACTTCTACAAACCAGGAACCTGACCATGCCTGAGGAATAAATGCAGTACCTGACAGCACATCTCCACAGCCACCAGCATGGATTCCACAAACACAGACTCTGGGAGGTGTATGACCATAGAACACATCTTCTCCCCTCACTGAAACCAAGTAATCACCGTTCCCCAGAGTAAACTCAGAAGTAAAACAATACAGGACACCAACATTCAGGCACCAGTAGGAGAACACTTTTTACCCTCAAAAATATTACACCATTGGTCTCTTTAATACTGTTATTCAAGAGAGATATTGTTCAACATTAGCCTGGAAATAAAAATTCACTGTTCTACTGGCTACTTGAAAAGCATGGATTCACTAGAACTGCAAGCTTTATATCACATTATAACTTCCCCTGCTGCCTACCACACACTCACTATTGCTTTTACCACGGAAAACCCTGATCCTCTATTGCCAGCCTCAACATTTCTTCTTAGTGATTGTTGAAACCATGGTAGCCTCACCTGAAAATTACACTGACTACAAGCAGACAGGCTGGGGTTTGATTTAAGCACACCTTTATCCAAATAACTACCTACTAGAGATGCAAAAAAGACATCCTGTACTGTGGCTCTGAATAAAAGCCATGGGCATAATATAATGAAAAAAATTTGGAAACTTTGAAAAAAGAAATTACTTAATTTAAATCTTCATTATATTAATGATCAAGGGTTTATTATTGTATTCAAGGTAAGAGAACTTTTATAGTCTTTGAAAAGCAAGAAGTTTTTTTCAAAGGAACACCTGACTCCATAATTTCCTCCACTAGAAGGAAAATAGGCAAATATATTTGCCAAGAATTTATGCAAAATGAAGGTAACAGTAACAGAGCTGGATAAATGGGACACCAACACATAGTATTCTTTCTAAAAAAAGTTCATCCTACTGTTACACACGGGATATCTGATCTGGAAACTGTTGCAGGATGAAACTCAAAGGTAAGTCCATGCTGGGCAACTGAAGAAATAACACAGAGTGAAAAACACCAACAGAAAACAGAGCTGTATTCCAAAGCAGTCTGTTAAAAATGACACAAGCTCATTCACACTTTGAAATCTAATCATTTGGTTCATTCCCTCCGTGCTATTTCAGCCAGGATATCTGTAAGTCGTTTACCCACCGTTAAATTGGTAGCCTTCTTTAAGCAAAATTGATCATTGTCATGACTCCTACTTTTCCTTTATCATTCAGGGAACAAGTAATTCCAAAATGTATTACAGTAGGCTTTCTGATTTGAATTTTATTTTCTGGTTCTCTTTGCTTTTCGTCTGCTGTCATGTCTTTTCCTGGGGATATATTTTGCCACTTGGGAAATTCTGAGAAGATAAAACACTGTGTGATTCAAAATTCTTAGCTGTCCAAAGCATGTGTGTTTGCATTTGTGGAGGTTCAGTATTTGTTCTCTGTCTCCCTGGAAAAGCTCCTAGCTTTTTCTTTCTAGCTCATCTCTGGCACCTCATTTGTAACATGCTACAGGCTTCCAAAGAGAGATGCAACACAAAAAGAAAAAGGGAGAAGGAAAATGCTGAGTTCATCACCATAAATTATTGATGTTTCTTCTACTTAACTTACTCATCAGGATTCATTGTTAATGAGGTGTAGATTTTAGTCTTAAATTTGCCATAAAACCAAATGATCTTTAAGGTTGCTTCCAACCCAAACCATTCTGTGATTCTGTGTAGCACTGCAGGCATTCAATTTGAAGCACTGCATTAAAGAGGATTTCTCCCCGTGTGTGTCTCTGGTTCCATTTTCTGCAGTAGATCTCTGCAACTGTGACTTGGCAGGCACTGGTGGTATTTATCCACAGCACAGAACACAATAGGAAACAGAAAGACAGGAGGAAGATTTTTATTATGTAACTGATAAAGTACAGAAACAGATGCTGTTCAATTACTCTGGAATTGGTTGATTTATTTAAAGGGTTAATTGACTCATTGTATTCCTATAGGGTAAACTGGAATTCAGATGAACTGCAGTGATCCAGTGTCTGGGACCACCAGGAAATCTGCCAACATATATTACTGAATTTCCATCTTCCAGTTTGCAACTACTTTAAATTAGGGTCAGATGCTGCTCTATTGTTGTTCCTGATGCTACGCTAACACTTCCTTTAACAGAAATAGAAGCTGTCTTGTAGGCTGGGGTCAGTCCTGGGATATTCTCAGTTAAACAGCCCAAATGGCAACTGGGAGGGAGGTAGCAGTGAGCTGGTTGGGGTTTACCCCAGAGGAAGTTTCCACCAAAGCATGCTAAAAAAATAAAATGGGATGAAAAATTGATTTGCTTTAGGGTTTTTCCAGAGAGCTTCAGCAGTGAAACCATCTGAACTGAGAGCAGTAGAGGCTTTATCAATGGCTGTATCAGGATCAGGCATAAACCTGATCTTTTTTGAAAACTCCACTTGGACAGTTGGTGCCACGAGGCTCCACAGGATTGAATGTCACTTTCAGGGACCCATGTGGCCCCTACATAACTCCTGATGCAAGTATTGGCTCCAGATAACTGCACAGGAAGAACAGTCCAAGGCTGAGAGATTGAATTTCAAAATCCTGGTTCATCACCTACTACCCCTGGGACCTTGGGAAACCTGCACTGTCTGGCTGTGCCACAGCTCTTTATCTGTAGATTAATACTAGCAGGTCACTGCCCTAAAGATCTATTGCAGAGATAAATGCATTATAGCTTATACAATGAGTACAAGATCAAATGAGTAGCTAAGACAGGCAGCCATGAACATCCTGGGGGTTTTTTCATTGTAAGTCAGGCAAACTAGCAATTAAAGTGGCCTTTTTCTGATACACAGTAAAAAGCTGTAGAGAAAAAAAAAGAGCTTCTTAAAGAGCTGCTCCTAAAAATATAAAATGTATTTTAATTATGAAGGGGAATTAATTTTAGATTGACTGAGGAAAATCTCGTGGGGCATCCAGCCAACTCATCCATCTCCTATCACCAGAGAATTTCAGTTTTCCAAACAAACCTATAACATACCATTTCTCGGGATCTTCTCTGAGTACTGAGCTTATTATCTTTTGACTCCTTCATTATCTGTCACTGACATAAAATGCAGCATATACTCCTAAGGAAATTAAACACTGAAGAAAAAAAATGTATTAGGCTATCTAATCACCCTTTCCCTCCCCTTTCCAGGGCTTTTCCCTGCTGTATTATCTCTGCCCTTCAGCCACATGCAAAACCTTGTCAGCTCTACCACTGCCCT